>VWYK01091354.1:0-13977 GCA_013399775.1 Semnornis frantzii | reverse complement strand
GATCACCACTCTCTGCATGCGACAATCCACCCAATGCCTAATCCAGCAAGTGACCCACCCATCCAGTTCATGTTTTTCCAGTTTGGTGCCCAAGATGTCATGTGGGACAGTCTCAAATGCCTCACTGAGGTCCAGGTAGATGACCTCAGTTGCCCTTCCCTTGTCCACTGTTTCTGACTTCATCATAAAACGCTACCAAATTTGTCAGGCAAGATTTGCCCTTGGTGAAGCCATGCTGGTTGCCACCAATCACCTCTGCATTGTTTTTCATTTGCCTTAGCAGAGCCTTCAGGGGGAAGTAGAAGGATCTGTTCAGGATTGCACATTTAGTAGAAGTTCATAGGTGAAATAGCAAATATGAATTGAAGTGACTGATAGAGCTGTGCCTGAAATTTTTCACAGTGGCTGCATATTATTTTGAGGTGGGCTGGGATATTGGTGTGGTATAAACTCTACATGTTTAAGGTCATGAAACAAACAGTGCAAAAATTAATACCATCAATGTGTAGTTTTTAATGGTATCATGTTGTTACATTTATTTGGTTAGAAAAAGGTTTTGCAATATCTTTATTTAAAAAGTAAAAGTAGGGAGAATTATAACCTGCATAAAGTTTATGTTACAAAAACATCAGAGTGTACTAAGAAAGGAAGTGCACAAAAATAAACCAGACCAAAAGTGACATAAAATCAGTAATAAATGCACATTCTGCTACTAGAAAAGTTTTATTTCATACGGACAAGATGTTCTCAAAAAGTTAATTTGTTAATCTGTTACAGCAGTAAATCTCTCAGCTTCTCTTAAATATTTCTCTTTTTCTGAGACACATTTCTATAGGATACTAAGAGTATAACTAGCTTTTTGCACAAAATGTGAAGGCTGTTGTCATCTCAGTTTTGAAACTCCATGAATGCATAATTGCAATCATAAGAGCAAATACAACCTTGCTTACAAAGAACTAGTTCAAGCCTCCCTGAAATATTTTCCACCTATCAGTGTAGTGTACATCAAGTTCTTCACATTCTTTGTCAGATTTATTTTGTTGTCAGTTCAGTTACTGATGCAATTAAAAGGTTCTACGTGAGTATTACATTTATGACAGAAAAAAAATATTTGTGGGCTTCACTCATTCATCACTGTTTTAAAGACTTTTTTTTTTTTTTTTTTTTTTTTGGTTACATAGCAACATTCCATNTTTTTTTTTTTTTTTTGGTTTGGTTACATAGCAACATTCCATTCAAACGTCCCCATTGGCAAATTGTCTGTAGTTGCCAGAAATGTATCATTCAGCAGGTGATGGTGGCAGTTAGATTGGGTGTTGCGGGGAAATAATTTTGTTTCAGTGTGCTAAGGATTCATGCACAAACAAATATAAAATTTAAGACCTTAATTTACTGGTAAATTAAAATAGTATGCCTTAAACAGTGAGTTTATTTTTTAAAGAGAGGTTTCTATGAAAAGAAACTATTTGCTTTTCATTGCAAAGATACATTTTGTATCTATGAACGTCCATGTAGTGTTTGTATGGATCTGTAGACACTGTATTTCTCTAGGTTAAAATAACTGCATGAGAATTCTGAAGGTAGAATGAATTTCTCAGTTAAGTCAAGATGTCTTTATTTTTTACTTTCAAAACCCATGTACAAGCAAGGTACATTGATCGCACCTGTCTCTAAGGCATCAGTTCAGTATAGGAATTTAGTGACATCTTAGATTCCTTAAATTAGTCCACCACACCTACAGAAAAGATAAGAATGTTTGGATTCTGTCTAATGTTGTCTCAATAGAAGTATTGTTAGACTGTCTAGGATATTATGAGTGATGCTGGATGGCTATGTACAGGTAACTGACCTGAGCCCCTAGATGCTTTTAGATTGAGATATATGCATCGGCATGGAGACGTCTACACACACACAAAGTCATCTATAACCCCTGCAACTCGTTTCAGTTCTGGTTAATATAATGAATGAAGTGTGGAGTATTCATCTGACCGAATGTAGACAACTACTGTAGAGAGTTGAACAACTCTCCAGATTTGATTGGCTTCACTAACAGTCAGCTCAGCTGCAAAATGTAGAGTTCAGTTCCATAGAAGATGTTCTAGGATATTCTGACTGGCTTCCAGCTGCCACTCCAGAAGGGTTTGGGTTTCTCATACACATATCCTATCTTCCAGACCCAAGTAATGTCCCAGACACCTAGAATAATCTCCTCAGCACCCCTATGAAGATCCATCCCCGAATCACTGTTTCCTGTAATGTGAACTCACATATCTGTCTTGTGTGTAGACACTTATATTTGTTCACTTTTAATGTCTAGAACCTGGATTGATTCCAGACATAAGTAATCAGGCCTAACCTTGTTGTCTATTATGTCTCAGGTACCTACCTCCAGTAGGAAATTCAGACCTTTTTAAGATCAGAGATTGCTAGGATGAGATGTCTGTTTCTTTCCCCAGATAGTCCTCCACAGTTAATGTAGATAACTGAAAATCAAGTTTGTTCAATGTATGTTATGGCACTGCAGATGAACAAAGATGATGCTGAGGTAAAGACCTGTGTGAGGCCTATACATGCAGAGCTTGCCCAGAGTTATCTTTAACAATCTGGGAATAAATAAGTAATAATACATGCCAGTAAGTGCAAGCAACAAGAACTTAAAAGTCAGGATTTAGATGAATGTCACCAAAAAAAAAAAATTATTTTGGGGTCAATCTCATCAGCTTTTGTACCACAGATATAAGTTTCAAGGTCGGGTGCATTGGTATTTGACGTAATGACTGTGCTGTAAGTTCAAAGATGTTGAAGTTTTTGTCAGATATTTTATTTCTTTTGTTTTCAGCTAGTCAATGAATGAATAAGGCATGCTTACAAAAGAGCACTTGATCCTGACATAGGACTGTCTTGGGGTGTACATTTTACAAAGGAAAAAATAAAGACACTGGGAACTCACATTGAGAGCTTCCTTCTGTGTGGGCTGAACAATATAAAACAGATAGTTTCCTTTCATTACTGTGTGGGACTGTCATTTAAGGCACAATCTGAATGGGTATGAAGCAGCTGTTCTTTAGTTCTCTGGAGTTCAGAGTCTGACAGCTTAAATGCAATAAATCAAGAGCTGAAACAAAGTTAGGAAAAGGCTTCTGTTCTTGCTGCTTTTACTAGATTTAGCAGTTCATAATAGGGTATCATGCCACTGCCCAGCATATAAAGAGATGCAGAGACAAAATCTTGATTTAAGGTGATGGTTTCATAGGCTTTAGTCTGTCTCACTTAAAAAGATTAGAAGTTCTTAACCCATTATCTGTAATCCTGTCAGAATCAATCTAAGGTTAACAACACGTTACAATTTAAATAGGTTCTTATCTTCTTTTATCAAAAACAGAGAGACAAAGGTAATAGCACAACTCTTCTGCTGGACATCAGCCCTTGCTTTGGATTTTAGAGATAGTGGAAACTGGGACAGGTCAGGAAATAAATGCTGTAATATTAGTGAATATCTAGGCTCCACATCTCTGGATCCTTTGGTTCCTTTAGTACACAGTCTTTTAAAGGTACCCCTTTGTTTCCTCCTACAGATCTGAAGCCTTTCATACTCCTTCTTTGGGTCTCATCTGAAAGAAAAAGTAGAATTAACAGAAGGACTTCCCTAGATTTGCTGTGCCTTAGACTGGCACCAGACAGTCACTCTGTCTGCACTTGACCTCTAAAGGCTGACATTGTTGATTTAGGAATAATAAATGGGAGTTATGACTATTGTATGCACATGCATTGACACAGAGAGGTCTTTGCCCTTTGAAGATGTGCTGGCTGTTTTACATTCAATTTTTACACTGAACAGTGTATTGCTTTCTTTCCAATGTAGAGTCCTTCCTTCATACATAACTATAGTATTAAGTAGAAAGTTCTCTGGAGTACTTGCACTGGCACCGTTGGTAGTGCAGCCTTCCTCCTACAGTACCTCAGTGGTGTGTAGACACAAATTATGCAGACATATCCACTGCTGTGAAATCCATGCTTTGTTTTGGTTGCCTGGCCAATGAAGTAATGGAGGGAAAGCTTCTGTCCTTGTGACAGAACTGTAAGTTGACTGTCATAAAATCCTATGAAAAATATTGTAAGTATCTTAGGTTATCTAATGTTGAAGGTTAGATTCTTCTTGAAGAAAAAATGATCTGAAGAGATTTGGATGTTAATTACAGCAAGTATGACTTTTTAGACTATTGAAAGAGTTTCAAAGGTTCCTCCTTGAATACATTTTAAAACCTATTTATTTAATTATGTAAAGACTATTTCTATTTACAAGACAGGAGGGGAACTTCTAGCCAAATTCCCCTGGCTATGCCATCTTCTCCAATGCCTCTAAACTGGACTTGCTCTAACTGTAGAGGAATATGACTGAAATTCTTTTCCTCAACACAGTGAAACATCTAATCTTCTTTTATTGTAATGTCCTATAGGTTTTGACAGGAATCACTCAAACACAAAACATCAGAACCAGGACACACCACCCATTGTGCACCATCCACAATCTTCTTTCCTCTAGCAGCAGGTGAAGTATTTTGTTTCAAGAGGAAACTGTAGGTTGCATTGCAAAAACCATTGATTCTAAGCACTACTTTACAGAGGCTTCATACATCAGTACAAAGAGTCGAAATGGAACTTTGAGATCCAGAATCATAGAATGATAAATCTTTCAGGTTGGAAAAGATCGTTAAGATCATCAAGTCCCTCTGTTAACATAACACTGACCAGGTCCACCACTAAACCACACCACTCAGCACCACATCTACACATCTTTTATTTACCTCCATGGATAGTGACTCCATCACTTCCCTGGACAGCTTAGTCCAGTACCTCCCAACTCTTCTGTTAAAGAATTTTTTCTTAATGTTCAGTCTAAACTTTAGCACAACTTGAGGGTATTTCTTCTTGCCCTATCACTTGTTGCTTGGGGGAACAGACTGACCCCCATCTCGCTACAACCTCTTTTCAGGCAGTTGTAGGGAGTAACATGGTGTCCCCTGAGTCTCCTTTTCTCCAGGCTAAACAACAGGTACCTCAGCTACTTCTCATAACACTTGTTCTCTAAACCCTTCACCAGCTTTGTTGCCCTTCTCTGGACATGCTCCCACACCTCCATGTCTTTCTGATAGTCTGACGACCAAAACTAAGCATAGTGTCCGAGGTGCTGCCTCACCAGTGCTGAGTACCAGGACATGGTCACTTCCCTCTTCCTGCTGGCCACACTATTCCTGATAGAGGCCAGGATGCTGTTGGCCTTCTTGGCCACCTGAGCACACTGCTGGCTTATGCTCAACCAGCTATTGACCAACATCCAGATCCTTTTCTTACAGGCAACTTTACAGACACCCTTCCTCAAACCCATAGTGTTACATGGGGTTGTCACAGTCCAGGTGCAGGACTTGGCACTTGGCCATATTAAACCTCATACAATTGACCTTGGCCCATTGGTCCAGTCTGTTCAGACCCCTCTGTAGAGCCTTCCTCCCCTCAAACAAATAAACACTACTGTTACCCTTTGGATTGGGTAACTGGTCTTGTATTCTGGACATAATCTGCTGAAAACATAGAAATGGGCTTAGTTCTCCCTACATAGGTCTCTTCAATAAGGTAGGTAGATGCCTATATTCATGTGGCCACAATGAGCATATCTGGACAGGCTTTTAAATTAATAGCTATTTAATTTACAAAGTATGCTACCATTAATTAAGACATGTTAATACCAATGGATAAGATAGTTAATCTTCTCTCATAAACTACCAACATGTAGTGACATTTTCTGGTGTTTTTTTAATGAGTTTCATGGCAGTAAAGTGCTAGTTCTTCTATACAATTCAATCCATTTTACTGACTCACAAAGGGTGGAGTAAAATGCCCAAAGTCTTTTGGTCCTTCAGTTAGAACTTTTCACAATACCGAGTGATTATGCATTTGTCTGCTTATTAACATAAAGTGAACTACATGAACTCTTGATCCATAATTACCATTGTAAAACTAACTTTAAAGTGCAACATAACCACCTTGACATGTAAAGAGATAGAGTAATATGCTGGATCCAAAGATATACAAACAAAACTATAGCCTGTCATTATAAAGTGGGGAGGGGAAACCCCAACCATCATGTCATGAAGACTGGAATCTTGGCCAGAGGTCAAGGACTCTGTATAGCAGGTAGTACAAAGCCAAAGAGGTATTAAGTAGTGTTTGTCTGCTATAACACAGGACTAGCTGCATTAAGTGTTTTAAGGCAGAGAGGAAGGGAATCATGTGTGCAAGACTGCTTTCTCCCAAGCTCATTCATGGAAATGCAGAACTGAAAAGAAACCATTAAAACTGGGTTAGTTGGATTAATGATCCACCTTGCTTTACTGGCTGGCAAACCCCCCACAACATTAACTATGCTGTATTCTTTCATGTGTCTTTTACAGTCATGTCATATAGGAAGAAGTCACAGGTTTTGCTTTTGAGGGTTTCTCATTGGAGCCTGTGCTATATGCTTAGATCATCATGCCTGCAAGAAAACACCAAAGTTCTTCTATACAATTTACCAGAGATTTAAGGAAGAGTTCTTATTGTCTAAGAATGAAACAGAAATCTTTCATAGTTAATAAACGAAAAATTAGAAAGCCCTCTTTGGTTGTTATGTCACTGAGCTTTGGAATACCTCCCTGTCCCACCATTTCACACATGTCTTGTGAGAATGCTTACCACCAAGCTGCTACTCAGAATTTTATGATAAACCTTCTCTATCAGTCCATGTACAAATGTTAGCAGTTAGATGTTAGAATCTAAATATTAATTGGAGAAGACACTGTAATTGGGACTTGCTCAACTGAGTTAACTGTACTATGCATTGGATCCAAACTACTGTAATATTGTATCTGATTTTTCTCACTGGATCCGAGTGGATTAACAATCTCAGTTGCAGCAGGACAGAGACTGAAAGAGAAGAATATGGAAGAAAAGAAGCAGAAATTCAAATTTGATTCTATCATATTCCAATTTTCTATCATATTCCAATTCCAATTCTATCATATTCCAAGTAAAAGCTGTCATAGAAATTTTTAAGTGACTTAGCAACCTTGGATTTCAAAGCAGCAGATTTTTAAAGCCAGTGAAAGATTTAGGTACACTCATCAGGAAAAGTTTTTTTAAAGCCTTGAGCAGCCAGCAGGATATAATTGTTGAAACCAGTAGGAGTTTGTTCTGGGACTAATACATTGGTTAGAAATCAGTGAAAGCTAGGATGTCTACTTTCACAGATTTTTATCATTTTTTATCATGTTATTTTCATCATTCTTATCATGTTCTGACTGATCAGCGTGATACAGCAACAAGCTGCTCACTTGTGTTTGACTATTTTCAAGCTGCAATCCTCACATCTGGGTTTTACTATATTCCGTTTCAAAAAAGTTATTCCAGAAAAACTGAAATAGCTTCAATGTGAAATAATGAAGACCTATAGCTTGGCATAAGATACTATTTTGGGACATCGAAGTGAATTAAATGCCAATGGTAAGACCCAAACCTAAGCATTTCTGAGTGGCCAGGTCTTTAACCACTGTGCTATGGACTGAAACTGCAAAATCATTCTGGCCTTCTTAGACCTCTGAGTCTTCTTTTTTTCTCTTATGCATAGGGCTTGATCTTGTGAACAGAAACCATCAGGTGTCATAATTTGGGAAGGATTTAGGTCATCCTAGCTTTTGCAGCTTAATGTGCTTAAATGAAAGTTAGGTATCTACATTTTTAGTAGGGAACAATTTGATGTTTAGGAAACAATTCATCTGACTAGATCTGTCTGTCTTCTTGAGAGTGACCTGATCTGACTAGGTCTCAGATGACTTCAGCAATACTGTAGAATCACTTGTGTAGATTCCTGTACTTCACATACCCTATTTTAGGCCATATGCTTTGAGAAGCCCAGTACCTTTCTGTCTCAAAAAAAACCCACACTTTGAGTACCTATACTTGCCTTCAGTGAAAAGAGAGAAATACCATCAGAGCACAGGTTAATTCTGGAGTGAAACAAATTACCCTTGGAGATATGTGTCTCCTTTGACAAGGAGGAAGGTTATGGTGAATAGGTGCTTAAGTAGTGTGAAACCAGCCTTTCCAGTCTGAAGCTTCTGTGTTACTCCATACTTTTGACAAACTCTTCTTAATGGTTACCTTTGGCTCAAGTGATCTGTGTTGATGTTGCTGCGTTGCTATGTATGTACACTTGTGTACAGGTATAAAGTACAAATGTGTTCTTGATGAATCTATTGGCTTCAGAAAGTATAACCCTCAAGAAAAGCGAAACTTGTGATCTGAATCACACAGTTTTAAAATATACATATAATGAAACCGAAATGAGAATTCATTAGTGCCTAGGAAAACCTAGGTTTGCTGACATAATGTGATTCAGAGGAAGGTGAATCCCATGGTCACAAGGTTTTGCATTATTAAACATCATCCTCAGTGTCTGTCTGATTGCTCTATTACCCACGATTCCAGAACAAATTTTGTAGCACATTTAGCTCAAGCTCTTAGACTAACAAAACCAAGAACTTCATATCTTCACCACAGAAACAGAGGTAACCAGTTTAAGTTCTTTAAAACTGTGAGAATGTAGAAAGAAACTTTTACTAAGGAGGTCAAAACTAACAGCATCAGCTCAAAGAGGACACTGTGGGTAAGCCTACTTAAGCCTAATTAAGACTAGTCTTGAAAAGCCAGAATCTGACATCCTTTCATTTCTATTACTCCCTGAAGGACTGACTGAGCTGGTTCTGCCTGAATTCCTGGTGTGGAGAGACCTTGATGAGAGGAAAGAGAAGTAAGCATACAGGCATGGAGGAGCATAATTGCCTTGGCAGATCTGAGAGGTCACACTTTGTCCAAGCCTCAAGGTGTTACTGCATGACTGCAAAATGGTCAAAAGATGAGTTTGGTTTTCGGAGTGACTGTGTGGAGATAGACACCTTGCTGTGAACTCATTTAAAGAAATTTCTTAGAAGACTTTAAAGCCAGGGTTGAGACATAATCTTAGGATCACAGTACTGCTATCTCACAGGACGAGTCCCACATTGTTTGATGTTTCATTGAAGTACATTTTCTTGAGACAAATGCTATCTAAGTATCTCACCTTATTTCTTTTTTTCTTCTAATGAGAATTTAAGTCTGTGAGACACATTGGCCTTTCTGCATACAGTAGATGTAGAGAAAGAGACACCTCCAGGTGATTCATCTCATCTCAAGATAGGTATCTAGGATAGGTCATAAAATTTCCCTCTAGTGATGTTTATTTTCTCCTGCACTAACTATAAAAGAAACCTTGGTTAAATAGCTCACACTTAGACGTCCAATTTCAGACACATGGAAGCCATTTGAAAGCAGTGTTTGAGAGCTTCAGTAATCAGGCTGGCTAGCCTGGGCTTCAGGTTGTGTTAATGGGATGTACATGAGTTTTGGCTTTCTTAAGAGACTGAGCAGAACTCTCTTAGTGCCTGCAAAAGACTCTACAGACACACCCTGTGAGAGATTATCTGAGGGAATTCCCTCAAGAGAGAACTTTTTATCCTACCTTCCTCAAACCTTGAGCAATAGTGGCAAAAATGCTGTAAAACACTGTGGAGAAGCAGTGAACACAGGAGGAAAACTAGAAAGATAGCTCCTAAGGAATAGAATTTCCTTATCTGCCCTAACCTCAGCATGGGGAATAGCCACAGGCAACAGGAATTCCTCCATACATCTACCACCCTTAAAAATGTGAAACCAATGACAATAAAATATCTGCAATTTCCAGGCATGTTTGGCCTAGGGGTTCAAGTGGTCACAGCAGGTTTCCTTTGTCACGTCAGTTTTTACAACATGCATAACAGACTTTTATTCTTCCACTTCGTTTTATGGCTTCTTGTACATGACAATGGATACTAATTGTTAGCTATGTTTACAACAGTAGTGTTCTCAGCAATTCAAAATTGACTGAATGGACTATCATCTCAGACTTCACAAGTTACTTCTGTGTTTTTTGATTTTTACAGCTAAAATAAATAACTTTTAGGATTTACTGAAAGATGCATCTGCTTTCCCAGGCTTTAGCTGAGTGGACGAAGATTAGGTGGACTGAACAAATGATGCATTTTGGTCAGATTCATATGGATGTCATAAACATTTCCATATTGAAGGCTGCACCACATAACTAGGTAACTTAGTGATCATCATTCTATACAGAAAGAGTTGTCCTGGATGATCCAATACACTTTAATTCATTGGTTTTATATTTCAGTCCCTAAATTCTTCAATATTTGCAGACTAGGAGATAATAAAAATAATTTTAAAAAAATACAAACCGTAAAACTAGACAAATAAATAATCATCACTTTGGACAGGATAAGCTTCCTCAACTGGTCAAAGATTAATAGGATAAATGGCCTAGCATCCTTATTTAGCTGCATATTTGGGAGCTTGAAACTCAGCTTGATAGTGCTGTCATATGACATAATAATTGCTGGAAAGACACACACCACGAAATTAGCTAAACTACTGAACCTAGGTGCAGCAGAAGACAATAAATGCCCCATACATCTCCCTCATGTATGAAGAGAGCAAATGCTGTTTTGTATATAATTATTCAGCACAGTTTCATTCAGTCATTCACTTAATGCAGACCAGAAATGCTGGAATCTGAACGCACCATGCAGTGTGTCTGCTTGCACACCATGCACTGCGGTGTCACTGTGCTGAGTCTGACAGATTGCATATATTGTTTCATAGCCTCATGCTCGCTTAGTGCCTAGATGTCCAGAACCCTGCAGGTAGTTGTGTCTAGTGTGAAATGGAGCTATCATGAGCTTTTTCTTTGTAATATTCTTTAACTAATTGTAGACCAAATTAACCTTGAATAAATTTAAAGGTATAATTTAAAAATACCTTTACAGTGCACTAGATATGTCAGTGATCTAAATGCCGCCAACAGTTAATAGGGAGATCCAGACATTTCTCAGGGTGCTGAGTCACCTTCCAGATATGTCTTTCTTGGTTGAAAACCCAGGAACCTGCAGCAATTAAGCTTCTGACTTGGATGCTTCATATAAAAGTGTTTGGGAGAGGAATTCAGGCCTACAAGTTCCCTGGCAGAAGAGCACAGAACAGGCCAGACTGCATTCATAGAATCATAGAATGGTTTAGGCTGGAAGGGACCTCAAAGATCATCTAGTTCCAATCTGCTGCCATAGGCAGGGACACCTCTCACTAGAACAGTTGCTCTAATGGAATTACTCTAGAACAGTTTTCTCATGGAGCCCCACGAGGACCTACCTATTGGTCTCCACCAACAAATAGAAGAGATCTGGGATCTATTTCTAAGGCAAGTGATGCTCATTGCCTCACATCCCCACTTCTGGTTTGCTGCCTCTACAGAAGATTTCCTCTGGACAGAATCAATTGGAGTAGTCTAAGCAGAGACCAGTTGCAATTAAACCGTGTGAACCATCAATGCTCAAACTTGCTTTATAGCCCTGGCTGACTTTTCTAGTCTTATTGTTGCCCTTTACACTAGTGTTTAGAGTTCTGAGAAGTACCAAAAATAGCAATGATTACATAACCAGTCTCTGCCAGTATTAGTCAAAGATGGCTTTACACCAAAAAGAATTTGTGCTTCAGATTCTGCAGTAAAATACCTATCAAGCCTTCCCATCCACACCTCAGTTGCTGGCTACAGACAATTAGCCTAATTAGGAAAATGACTGGGCATTTGGAAAACATGCTTTTACATAATGCCTCCAGCTGGACTTCTTCACCACTCCAGCGTAGGAAGCTACTTAACTCCTATTCTGAACTCTTTTGGTCTGTTTTAATTGGTATTTTAGCTGCGTACATCTCTGTATTAATGGTACTTTTTAGGATATTTTTAGAATTCTTTGCAAAAAATCGAAGTTTGGCATAAAAATGTGACCAAGAGATCATTTTGAGAAAACTTGCTCTTATGCTCTAGACCAGCATTACTCATTCTGTAGTCACTGGCAGATGGTTCATGAAATATTTATTGAGAAATTAAAAGCAACAACGACATTGACAACAACAACATATATACAGACATTCTCCTGCAAGCTATGGAATGGAAGCCTTCTGCCCCATAACGGCAGTCAGACAGGGCTCAGGCTGTCTGGAGAATCCATAAGGTGTCTCTTCTTTGTGGGCTTTGAGACCAAACTGACTGCAGGCCTGAGCAACCCAATCTGATCTGAGCAGAAGACTGGGACAGAGGGGTCTTCCAATCCTATGATTCCATGATCCTACAAAATCTCTGAGTGTGAAAATACAAAACAAAGTATTTCTCACAGTATCACCAAGACGGAAGAGACCTCAAAGATCATCAAGTCCAACCCTTTACCACAGACCTCAAGACTAGACCATGGCACCAAGCACCACATCCAACCCCGCCTTGAACACCTCCAGGGATGGTGAATCCACCACCTCCCTGGGCAGCCCATTCCAGTAATGAATGACTCTCTCCGTGAAGAACTTTCTCCTCACCTCAAGCCTCAACCTCCCCTGGCGCAGCTTGAGACTGTGTCCTCTTGCTCTGGTGCTGGTTGCCTGAGAGAAGAAAGCAACCTCCTCCTGGCCACAACGACACTTCAGGTAGTTGCAGACAGCAATATCTCCCCTGAGCCACCACTTCACCAGGCTAAACAATCCCATCCCCCTCAGCCTCTCCTCATAGGGCTTGTGCTCAAGGCCTCTCGCCAGCCTCATTGCCCTTCTCTGGACATGTTCAAGCACCTCAGTGTCCTTCTTAAATTGAGGGGCCCAGAACTGGACACAGTACTCAAGGTGTGGCCTAAGCAGTGCAGAGTACAGAGGGAGAATGACCTCCCTGCTCCTGCTGGCCACACTATTCCTGCTGCAGGCCAGGATGCCATTGGCCTTGTTGATCACCTGGGCACACTGCTGGTTCAGCCCAATATCGACATGATTGTAAATAAAAATAACTGGAATAACACAGTACATGATAATTCTTGGATTTAATTCCAGACACGAGGTGGTTTATGAAAGAAAAAAACCTTTCGTAGAAAATCTCATCTTAGTAGTTACATCTATAGGCTTCCTCCCCCCCAGTCTAACTCATTATTTTGTATACTTTAAATACTGTTTATGAATTGGTAAGAATACTTCTCAGAATCTTAAAAAGAAAGAAAAAAAAAAAAAGTAAAGCAGTTTCATCTGGAGAGTTTGTTGTGGGTTTCATTCAGTAATTCCATTACTGGAAGGTTCAACCAACTGAAATTTGTTGCCACATCAGATGTATTACCTATATACTCCTTTATTTTCAACACAAGAGCATGGCATGTATCCCTTAAATGTTTGTTTTTTACTGTTTACTTACAGGCTTCTTGCATTAAAGTGGTTCTGTGTTTTGGTCTATAGTTCAGTGCTCAAATCATTAGAAATGGTCCATTTGTTTCAGATTTTTTAGACAATTATTGAACTGAAAATTACACTTCGACACCTTTTCCCATAGTTTTTCTGAGAACAGAAAATATATAAAAGGGAATAATTGCAGGACTGCTGTGAAGTCATCTGTTTAATGTCTTATATACCTCTTATACAGATAAGAATCGCACATTCAAAATGCTACAGATAGTGAATGTGACTATGTAATGGGTTAGGAACTTACACACGCACACAATTGAAATTTACCAGACCAGTTCAGTCGTCTTAGAAGTAAGATGAAGCTACATTTACAGCAAGGCAAAATTTACAAGCATCTATACACAATATATTTACAAGTATTTGCAATTATATGCAAATTAGAGATAATACAGAGATCCAAACTCCCTCGCAAACAAGTAAAGCTGCCCAGAAGGGGCTCAAAGCTATCCTCTCTTTCTCCCTCTACTTTCCCAGGCAGGCAAAAAAAAACCCACCAGCAAAGTTTGCTTTTTTTTCTGTTAGCCAAGATTAGTA
>VWYK01091352.1:0-10128 GCA_013399775.1 Semnornis frantzii | reverse complement strand
CACAGGGCACCAGTGAAAAGAGAGTAGCCATGAAAAGAAACTGGCTTTAAAAAAAGGCTGGCCCTCCAAAGACACTGGTCCCTTGCCAATTCAGTGGAAAACAGCAAAGAGAGACAAGCTTCCATTCACAGTGGCCAAAGTCCTAATGCTGATGGTGGATCTGACATATCAGCTCAGTCCCAGCAGCTCAAGATGGTCCTCTTCAGAAATCTGCCTCCTGCAAGTTTCCAAAAGGATCTTATGATAACTTTTGGTATTGAAAGAACTTTTGTTGCTGAAAGAATTGTTGACAGGGATGAAAGGGTCTTTCTGGAATACTATGAAAGTCCTTGAGTATTTTCTTGATGTTTTCTAACCCTTTGGGGACAGGCCATCAGGGTACATGTTTGCTGATATCTCACAGACATGACAGCAACCCATGGAGGAATATTGGAGCTAGATCCTGCTGCCTGGCTTGAGACTGACAGCAGAGCAGTGAGAGCTGTATGCAGACTTGCAACTCAGCCAGAACTGGTTTGGCATTTAACTCAGTCAGGAGATCTGTGGTTTTCCAGGTATCTAAGATAGCTCATTTAAATCTTGGTCTTTAATTGTTTGCATCTTTTTACTGACAGAACTTCATGACTAGATCCAAACTTGCCTGGAGAATCAAGTTTTTAGCTCTTCCAACTAAAAAATAAATCTGACAGTAGTTTCTAAATATATTTAGTTGTAAAAGGCTGGGACACAGTCCAGGCTTTGGAGGACGAACCCAGGAGACTCTAGCAACTGAGATCTCTGGGCAGGAAGGCAGAAATCTGCTCACAGACCTTTCAGCACACTTCAGCCCAAGGCAGAGCCATGAACTCATGCCTTTGTAGAGTCTCAACCTGTGCTGACACCATCAGGCCTTGAGGATGACTTGGTTGTGATAATGAGGTGAAAAAAGCCCTGAACCTCCATGTCTGTAAAGCTGAATGAAGCTGAAGAAGTTCAGGAGACTGTGGAGGTGGCTGAGGCAGGTGTTGAAGGGAGAAAGATTCATGGGGCCAGAGCATGGAACTTGCCTTGCTTTGATGAGGCTGTGTTGACCATCTCCAGTGTCACATCTGAGGCTTCTAGCTTGCATTCCAGTGTCATGCTGGCACTTGGGCTCCACTGCTGCATCTCCTGCTAACCTCTCATCATTTCTAACCCTCTCATCCTTCTTCCCACATCCAAAGCTGGAATCTGTGTTTCTGTTTTCTCACAGCTCTTGCTCTGCCCTGCTCTCCTCGACTGCCTTCAGCTGTTATTCTGTTTTCAGGGGAGAATCAAGTGCCAGATCCAGGCTCAGTGCCCATTGCACAAACCTATCCCTCACTTAAGGTGCTACATGGCATCTCCAATCATTGCTTTCAGTCAAGAAGCCCAATGGTTAAATGAATGTAAAGAAGAACAAACCGAGGGTGGTTTTGGTCCTTTCCAGCACTGCTTTTGTGTCTTTGTGCATCCATTTTTCCTCTGCACTGCTGTGAGATATTTTCCTCCAAATCAGCTAAATTTCTCAAGAGAAAGGAGAAATGCTTTAACCTTGTGGTAACTCTCAGCCTCTAAAACATACTCGTGGACATATGTTTGCCTTTGCTTTAGTAGGGAAGTAAATAATTTCTTTTGCACCCAAGGTCCTGTAGCTTAGTGTTTGAACAAGACCTTGGGCTGGAGCAGGATGAGTCCCCCATGACCCAAAGCTCAGCTCATGAATTGCTGGGTTCCTCCCAGCCCTCCCCCATCTTGTAACATCAAGGTCTTCCTTCTTTGTAGCAAGGTTAGGCTCTATATGTCTTAACCATATGCCCCAAGTGAGGAATTCATTAGCATTCATTATGCATTCATAGGAAACAAATGGGCAGAGGAGTGGGAGGTATTGCAATTCGTCTCAGCTGCTCCTTCACACCCGGCCTGGCGGGAGGGAACCTGCCGAGCCCAGGCACTGGGCCCCTGCCAGCCCCACCTGCCCCCGCCGTGGCAGCCCTTGCTGTGCCACACACGGGTGGGCACGGCCCACCACCCTTGCACGACCCGTGACCCTTGTGTCACCCAACAGCCTTGCACACCTAACCACACCGCGTGCCCCAACACCCTTCACAATCCACAGTGCCTGCATAACCCAACGCTCTGGCAAGCCTCACTGCCCTTGCAGGCCCCAACAGCCTTGCGTGCCCCAACAGCCTTGCATGCCCCAACTGCTTTGCATGCCCCAACAGCCTTACATGCCCCAACAGCCTTGCACATCTCACCATCCTTGCATGCCCCAACACCCTTGCACATCTCACCATCCTTACATGCCCCACCACCTCTACATAAGCCACACCCCTTGCATGACCCATCACACTTACACACCTCACCACCCTTGCGTGCCTCACCAGTTTGCACAAGCCATCACTACCCTTGCATGCCCCAACACCCCCACACACCCAACCGACTTTACACAACCCACCACCCTTGCATGACCCACGCCACCCTTGCGTGCCCTACCACCTTGCACATGCTTCTCTCACCAGTGGGTGATTTACAAGTCCTCAGCTGACAAGCTTCTCCCGCCCGCGTGAGTTCCCCATCGCTTCATTTAACTCTACAACATAAGCTGATTATAGTGGGAAATGGCTGAAGCATAAATCTGGCTGCTTGCTGTCTTTCTCCCTTTCTTTGCTCCCCCCCCTACCTTGGTGGCAACACCTCGATTCCCACCCCTGCTTCGCTTCCCATTTGTTCTCCATGCAGAGAAGCTGAGGCAGACAGCTATGACCACAGCTGTCCCGAGACATCTTTGCACAGAGGAAAGAGAAGACTTGATTATTTTAAACAGCAACAAGATGTTTTCACCATTTCAGAGACATGGGGATTGAGCCAGTCCAATCTTCAGCTGTCATTAATATCTGGGTGAAGGTTTGGTTCAAAAAGCCAACCAAACACATGGTCATAAGGCAGTGTCCTAGGGCATGGTGCATGGTGCAGGAGAGCCTGTTGCCCAGCTCTCACTGGTGCAAAGAAGCCTGTGCTTAAAGGCACCACCAGCAGTACCAACCAAGGGTTGTTTTTTATTTGAGCTCTTTTTTTTCACTAGGGAATAGCAAAAAGTCTTCAGCTACCTGTCAGAGCACCGTTTGAAGGCACGAGTAATAGGCAGGAGAATGGTGAAATGATCTCTGGCTCCCAGATAAGGAACTCCAGATTTAGGTCCAGCATCCTGCTGGCAGTTCTCCTTTAAATGTGGTGGTGAACAACCCAGGAGAAGCTGTCTGAAGGGAGAGATGGTTTCCAAAAAGCTCCCTAAAAACAAACACAACATATTCTGTCTCTGCCCAGGATTTTGACTCCCAGCTCACTTGGGAGGAGGTTTTTGAACCTGTCTGGCTTTCAGCTTGTCATTTCAGAGTAACATGGACCCATTTTGGTCTTATTTGACAAAACCTAGCCCCTAGAGCAGGAGAACTCTGCTAACACTGCCACCTGCTACTCTGACAACCTTTTTCAGTAAATCTACTGAGAAATTCGAGAAATCCAACCCACAGAAAACGTTATAAGTCTTATCTGAGGGGCTCAGAGATAATTCCTGGTGTTGCTGGTACCCAAGCGTTATCTGTGATCCCTATATAGTGAAAGCCAGCTCTTGGCTACAGCCGTTTCAGCTCTTTGCTGTGAAGCCTGACTTGCCTCCTGGTGGAAGGTCTCATTACAGCAAGGATGGTTTCCAGCTCCGGGAAAAGCAGGACGCGATCTGCAAACACCTTCAGACGAGCCTGGTAGGGAGGTGGGTGACTGACATGGTGCTAAACCAGGGCCAACAAGTCCCTGCAAGGCCCAGCTCCAAGCACACCACCTCAGCACTATCCTGTGCTGCAGGAATGAGATCTCTGCATCATATCCATCAGCACCCCAAAAGCAAAGCAAGCAAAATGAAAGGGCCCACAGCCCTGGGATCTAGGGCATGTCTGCTGTGTTGCTGGTTCTGCACAGCCCCTGAGGATGACTACATTAATGCAGCTCAGCACCCAGCTGAAATTACAGATTCTTCATTGTAAGGGTGATGAGACACTGGACAGGTTGCCCACAGTGAGTGGTTGCCTCATCCCTGAAAGTGTTCAGCACCAGGTTGGATGGGGTTTTGAGCACCTGATCTAGTGCCCTTGGGTTGGGGGGTGGACTTAGGTGATGATCCAACTCAAACCATTTATGATTCTGGGATTCAATATTCAGCCAGGGGAGAGGACTTTGAAGGGTATTTTATTCTGTATTCAAATGAGAGGTTTTGCTTTCTGTGACACAGGCATAGCTGTACTCCCCTCTTCCTCTCCTTCTCTTGGGTGATTCCCCTCCATTTAACCACTCTTCCTTTACCAAGCACCTTTCAATCTCCTTAGTCACCACTGCCATGTACAGCACCTTCCTTCAAAGGCATTGGATAGCTGTAAGCCAGAAACATGTTGGAAATGAGTCTGTTATGAGCCCCTGTGCTCCCCTTGTCCAAGAGTGTTTTTCCTCTGCACATGGGCTGAGGGCTTCAGAAGTGTAGGTAGTGAGTGGAAATTTCAAGCCATAGAAAATCCCAGCAGGTGTCTGTGCATCTCCCAGCTCCTGCCCATCCATGGTTTGGATGAGCCTGTGCAAGCATCCAGAGCCACGCTGGGCTACTCCCTGCATGGATCACTTAGGCCAAGTGTACAACCTCCAGCACTGCTGTAGTTGGAAGCTCATCTTTCTTTTTTTTTTGCCCAGCTCTGCTGTCAGAGTGTTATCTCCTCAGATATCCCCTAGAAACAGCCAGATCCATCCTCTCTCTTCTTGGGAGCAGGTCTTCTCTCCTGTGCTTTTCGTTCGTTTGTTTGTTTTCTGCATGAAACCAACTTCATCTTTGACCCGAAGGGAGCTTTAAAGGCTTGCTCACTGCTCAGATCTATAAAGCTCTAACCAGCACATGGCTCTGGCTGTCTACCTGACTCTCCATCTCTGACAGGGCAGCAAGGCAAGGGGAACAAGCATTTGCTTTGCAAGGAGCAGAGCCACTCTCCAAACAAACACCGCATCGGAGCCGCGCGGCCTCCTCATTAGCAGGCTCACATCAAGGACTTTCATGCAGCAAAATTAACTATTTTTTGCAGGATGTTTAACAAAAGAAGAGATACTAATGAGGTTAGTTAAAGGGTGGCCCTCTTTCATTAGCTCTGCTGGGCTAAGTCTGCCAGTGAGGAACTATCAAGAAGATTGCTTTTTTTAATTACTCTGTTAATTGATATAAAACAAAAAGGACGCAGATTAGTTGCATGCAATTAGCAAATTAATTCTTGGCAATTACAGACTTAATAATGGAGTACTTTTGCTGCTGTGTGTTGGATTCTGTGGCCTATATTCATTGCCTGTATGGGCTGGATAATTTCTTTTTTATTTCTTGTTTAAAAAAAAAAAAAACACACAAAAAAAAGAGAAAACAAAAAGTAAGAAGAGTTAAATATAGACCCTCACGTGTTCCTTTGGAGCTCTGTCAACAGCATGATGAGGAACATAAAGTGCATTCCTCACCTTTGGCACAGCAAGGCCTTGCAGCATCTCTGTTGCCTTGCTAACCCTGAAGCCTAAGGTGATGCCTGTCACAGCACTGCCTCCCTGCCTGCTTCTGACTCCTGTGCTTGTCAGTGAGGCAAGAAGTTAGCCATGAGTTTCAGGCTCTCTCTGAATGGGGCCAATAGGCAGGAATGGTGAAAATCAGATCCTTAGGGTCTATCTTAAGCACAAATGTAGGCTGGGTGAGGAGTGGCCTGAGAGCAGTCTCAAGGAGAAGGACTTGAGGGTGCCAGTGGATGAAAAACTCAATGTGAGCCAGCAGTGGTTAATGGCAGCCCAGGAGGCAGCTGTGTGCTGGGCTGCATCCAAAGCAGGGAGAGAGCAGGGCAGAGAGGGGATTCTGCCCCTCTGCTCTGCTGAGACCCCACCTGGAGTAATGCATCCAGTTCTGGGGCCCCCAGCACAAAAGGGTCATGGAACTGCTGGAGGAGGTTCAGCAGAGGGTCATGAAGATGATCAGGTGGCTGGAGAGCCTCCCCTATGGGACAGACTGGGAGCATTGAGATTGATAAGCCTGGAGGGAAGATGGCTCCAGGGAGACACTAGAGCAGCCTTCTAGTTCCTGAAGGGGCTTCAAGAAAGCTGGAGAGGGATTTTCAACAAGGGCTTAGAGTGATAGTACTTGAGGAGGGGAGACTTAGACTGGAGATTAAGAAGAAATTCTTTCTAGTGAGGTTGGTGAGACACTGGAACAGGTTGCCCAGGGAGGTTGTAGGTGACCCCTCCCTGGAGATGTTCAAGGCCAGGCTGGATGAGGAGATGAGCAGCCTGCTCTAATGGAAGGTGTCCCCTACCCTCATGGAAGACCTCTCATGGGAACAAACAGCCTTGCAAGGTTTCATCCTAAGAGCAGGAGACTTTCTGCAACTATGCATCTCCCTTCAGCTATCTCAGAGGTTTCCAGTCTGCAATTTGCCATGAAATCCTCAGTTGGTGAAGACCTGCTTAATTCCATGACTACTTTTAAACTCATATTAGCAGTGGTTGAGGGTTTTTTTCTTGTTTGTTTGGTTGGTTTGTTTTTTATTTAACCCATTCCTTTTGCTGTTAGCTGCTGTCAGGAGCTTTTTGCCCAGAATACATAGTTTTCATGTATATAAACCAAGTTGTTTGCATCTCATTTCTTCTAAATCCCCTTTTAAACTTAAAAAAACAAAACAAAACAAAAAATAAACCAAACCCAAACAAATAGACACACCATAAGTGACTCTCAGGCAAGCAAGAAGCATCATCCACTGTGTCCAGTGTTTTGCTTCACATGAATTCTCAGTATTGACAAGGAGAGAGAATCCTGCAAAGGGAATAGATGAGACTCACTCTTAAAGGACACTTAAACAAGAAAATAAGCCAGCAGCCAATAATTTGATGCTTTCTTACAACTTTCCAAGCTCAGAGTTTGTTTCCAAAGCCTCACTGCCCAGTGTTGGTTTCTCAAAGAGCTGTTCAGCAATGAATTGCTGATCAGGCCCAGGCTTAAGGCACTGGCACTGTGAATACACAAGATGGGCATGGTTGATGTACTCACATCAGTGAGGAGTGAGACTTCCCAGGATGTGTTTGACTTCTCCATGTTTCTAAACAGATAAACAAATGAGAAAGCAAAGCCTGCAGAGCCAGCTGTGAAATGAATCAGGGACTCCATACCCGAGTGCTAAATGTTTGCGTGGCTGCACATCTCACATTTTCTCCATTATTAATTGTAGGAGCTCTGAAACTGGGCATTAAGGGATGGGCTGAAGGATTTGCAGAGAGCCAGCAGCTAGGAAGTGCCAGCACAGGGGTGTGGTTCCAGCCTGAAGGGTCAGATCCTGTCCCATTCCCAGCTAAACAATCTGACCTGTAGCAGGTTGTGACTCTCATCGTTTTGTTTCTCCTGATGTAGGATCCCTAAGCAGAAGCTTTCAAAGTGCCCATAAAAACCTCCACTGAAAATCCAGCCCCTGATGGAGGTGCAGGGAGAGTCACAGGCAGGACTGTGAGCTGTGACCTGGCCCCAGACATTCTTGTGGAAATTACCATGGGATGAGCAGAGGATTTATACCAAAGCAAAGGGCTCCTCGTGTCCGGGCAGAGCCACCAGTGCCACCCAGCATGTTTGTCCTTCTTCCACAGTCCTAAATGGGATGAGCAGACACAGCTGAAATGTCTTTTTTCCCCTCCATGGGGAAATTCAGACTTTGGAGGCTGCTTGGTAGAGTTTTTTGAGGAAGCAGCCATGCAGGAAGGCAGCTTCTCCCTCATGCTTTGATTTGGTGAGTTTCTCTGCCTTCTTCTCACTTGTCCTTAGTGCCTAGCAAAGCCCAGCTATTGTTTAGGCTCCATTCCTTCTCATTTAGCTAAGCTTTTCAAGGGTAGTTTTTCCATGTAGCTGCCTTTGGAGGGTAGGAGGGCCCTGCAGAGGGACCTGGACAAGCTGGATGGGTGGGTAGAGGCCAATGGGATGAGATTGAACAAGGCCAAGTGCAGGGTTCTGCACTTTGGCCACAACAATCCCAGGCAGTGCTACAGGCTGGGGACAGAGTGGCTGGAGAGCAGCCAGGCAGAGAGGAACCTGAGGGTGCTGGGAGAGAGGAGCTGAAGATGAGGCAGCAGTGTGCCCAGGTGGGCAGCAGAGCCAATGGCATCCTGACCTGGAGCAGGAGCAGTGTGACCAGCAGGAGCAGGGAGGTTCTTCTGCCCCTGTGCTCAGCACTGCTCAGGCCACAGCTTGAGTGCTGTGTCCAGTTCTGGGCCCCTCCATTCNAGGGAGGTTGTAGCCAGCTGGGGTTGGGCTCTGCTGCCAGGCACCCAGGGACAGGAGGACAGAGCCTCAAGCTGTGCCAAGGGAGGTCTAGGCTGGATGTCAGGAGGAAGTTGTTGCCAGAGAGAGTGATTGGCATTGGAATGGGCTGCCCAGGGAGGTGGTGGAGTGCCCATCCCTGGAGGTGTTGAAGCAAAGCCTGGCTGGGGCACTTAGTGCCATGGTCTGGTTGCTTGGCTAGGGCTGGGTGCTAGGTTGGGCTGGCTGAGCTTGGAGCTCTCTTCCAACCTGCTTGATTCTATGATTCTGTCACTCTATGACTCTATGATTCTATGATTCTGTGACTCTATGACTCTGACTCTATGACTCTATGACTCTATGACTCTATGACTCTATGATTCTGTGATTCTTTTCACTCAGCTACTCCTTCCCTGCGAAAACTTGTGCCTTGCTTTAAATTCTTTCTTCCTTGTTTCTTTGTTTTTTGCCCAAATGAGACATCTTGTTTATTTCTTTTTTCCCTGCCTCTTCTCCCCCACTCATTGTGGCTGCTTCTCCTGCTGGTGCTGCTTTACTGGTTGCCAGAGAAATGTTTTTCTTTCACGTTTATTGTAATTTATTGATTTCTTCCCTCCTACTTACAGGCTTAGAACCTTTTCCTTCTACCAAATAAGGCATAAAGCATTGACAACTTAGTCCATTCAACTTATAGAGGGCACACTTGTGTCAAAGACAGAGCAGGAGAAGACACAAGACACCAAATAGAAGCCAGCAGCATTATCTCTTTGACCTCTCCCTCTCTTCCCACACAAAAACAAAAATTCTTCCACACTTCTGATGGGTCTCTGCCTTCCTCTGCTCTCTGGCTCTGTAGCCAGCAGCCCTGCCTGCTTCCCTCTCTGTGTGTAGATGGGTTGTGGTTTGTTGGATCCAGTCACTGCTTCCTCTCCAGTGGCTGTAAGGAACAAAGACAGGAACATTGACATGGAGGGGCTTGCACCATCTCCTCTCTTTCTCCTGGCCAGCACTCACAGACCTTCATGAGAACTTTAATTCTTATTTTCAGTGAACCTCTACAGAACTGGAGGAATTCCCATTCATTCCAGCTCTTGCTCAGCATACCATGGAGACACATCCCTACTTTCCCTGACCTCTTTGGTTTCCCCTTCCTTTCTGAAGGGCAATCAGCACACAGGCAGAGATCTCTGTATGATGATCTAGGAGGGTGTGATCCTCTCCATCACAATTATTTTAGCTTGTCTACCTGAGATGATGCTCTCCTACAGATCCCATTGGCTTCTGAGTTGCATGGGCTGAGATATTCCTAAATCCAAATTCCTGAGGACTCACTTCTGCTAAATCTGTGCCTTAGTTTGTCTTCTGAGTTGATTCTCAGCTTTCAGAGCCCTCTGCTCGCAGGGAATATGGCACAGAGATTGGAAGCTAACTCACTGCATTGTCTGGCATTAATTCAAATGAGAAACACACAAAGCTTAGGCAAAGATTTCTATGGAGGGTATCACCTTTCTACCCAGCTGCCAACCTGCAGATCCCTTCTGCCACTCTCCTCTCAAGTCTCTGGGCACAACATTATGTAGGTGCACAGCAGGGTGAGAATTGTATCTGAGAAAAAAAAAAACCCCAAAAACTCTTCCTTCAGCTGAGAAAAACACTTGTGG
This sequence comes from Semnornis frantzii, assembly GCA_013399775.1. Lineage (NCBI taxonomy): Eukaryota > Metazoa > Chordata > Aves > Piciformes > Ramphastidae > Semnornis > Semnornis frantzii. The sequence goes on along the minus strand of VWYK01091352.1, from coordinate 129 downwards.
AGCAGAGTGCTGCTCTGGGGCTGGGTCTCCTTAGCACTGTCGTAGTAACAATTATTTATATGTTGTTTTCTCCACATTTGTTTGTTTGCTTTTCACTGACTGCAGCAGGGCTTACAAAACAAAACCCAA
>VWYK01091345.1:50034-61045 GCA_013399775.1 Semnornis frantzii | reverse complement strand
ACTGAAATCAAGGTAAGGCACATTCATTGTTCTTCCATCATTTATCTACCTGGTTACATCTTCACAGAAGGTTATCAGGTGGGTGAAATATGACTTCCCCTTTCTCAAACCACGTTGACTGCTCCCAATGACCTTCTTGTCTGTCAAAGCACAGCGCTGAGGATAAGCCTCTCCATCATTTTTCTAGGGACAGAGTTGAGGCTGACCAGTCTACAGTTACCTGGGTCCTTCTTGTCCTTTTTGAAGATGTTTGCCCTCCTTCTATCCCCAGGCACCTCTCCTGTCCACCATGACTTACCAAAGATGATGGAGAGTGGTCCGGCAATGACCTCCACCAGCTCCTTCAGCACTCACAGGTGGATGCCATCAGGACTCAGGGACCTATAGATGTTCAGTTTACTTAACTGTTTCCTAACCCAGTCTCCATCAATCAAGGAAGCCTCCTCCCTAACCTTGTCTTCCTCCGTGGCCTCAAGGGCATGAGGCCCCTGAGTAGAGATGGAGACAAAGGCAGTATTCAGCAGCTCTGCTTTATCCATGTCCTCCATCACCAAGGCACCCATCCCATACAGAGGTGGGCCTATATTGCCTCTAGTGTTGGTTCTTCCTGCAATATATTTGAAGAAGCCCTTTCTGTTGTGTTTGGCCTGCCTTGCAAGATTGAATTCCAAGGAGGGTTTAGCCTTCCTAGTAGCCTCCCTACATCCTCTGGCAACTGTCTTATACTCCCTCCCAGGTGGCCAGTCCCTCCTTCCACGATCTGTGGACTTTCTCCTTCCTCTTGAATTTGTTCAGCAGCTCCCTACTTAACCATGCAGGTCTCCTGACTCCCCTTCTTGATTTCCTACTCACTGGAATGCTTTAATCCTGAGTTTGGAAGAAGTATTTCTTGAATATTAACCAACTATCACAGGCCCCTTTGCCTTGTACTCTGTCCCATGCTATTTCCCCTAGTAATTGCTGGAAGAGGCCAAGGTTGGTCCTTATTCCCAATATTCAAGTTGTGCCTTAAGTCACATAGATTTGGACAAAAATCTAGATCAGAGTTGGGGGAAGATCTTTCATTACAAACACAGCAGAAATGTCAGAGGGTATTTCCTCACAAAAAAGGGCTCATTCATGACAATTCAAACAGGCCACATTTTAGAGAGACTATAAAGAAAAAACAGACTTCCTTTATGGTCAGCAAGCTCTCAAAGGACTACATTAGCCTGCTTAGCCTAAACACTGCTACCCCTACAGATGTGAGGTGACCAGGCTGCAGAAGACAGCTTAAACTACCATTCTTTGTGCAAATTCGGTTCTTTAAATGAATTTCTCTTATAGCAACTGGCCTGATGTACCTGCCATTCTTCATTTCCTACTCCAGCTACAAACTTCCATTTTGTCTCCAAAGCACTTAAACAGCATGTAATTACAACTAATTATTGATTACCAAGGGATTACTAGTTGACAAATCCAATTTCCACACTGTTATTAAGCATGACTGACTGTGGGCCAGAGAGGATAAAAAGTACCTGTGCTTAGGAACTTGTAGGTCTGTAAGCTGGGTGGGATCAGCTTATAGACCTGTCCAGTTCTGGGCCCCTCCATTCAAGAAAGATGCTCAAATATGTCCAGAGAATGGCACCAAGGATGGTGAGGGGGCTGGAGCACAGAGGAGAAACTGAGGAAGCTGAGGTTGTTCAGCCTGCAGAAGAGGAGGCTCAGATAGAGAGCAATGAGGTCTCCCAACTACCTGAAAGGAGTCTGTAGCCAGGTGGGGGTTGGTCTCTTCTCTCAGGTAACCAGGGACAGAACAAGAAGACTTAGTCTCAAGCTGCACCAGGGCAGGTTTAGGCTGAACTGTCAGGAAGAAGTTCTTCACAGAAAGAGTGATTGGCATTGGAATAGGCTGCCTGGGGAGATGGTGGAGTCACTATCCCTGGAGGTGTTTAAGAGGAGGCTGGATGAGGCACTTAGTGCCATGGTTTAGTTAATTAAAAGACATTAGGTGACAGGTTGGACTTGATGATCTCAAAGGTCTTTTCCAACCTGGTTAATTCAGTGATTCTGTGATCCTATGGCCAGCACTGTCACCATCACCAATGTTAAACCCATCAGACTGCAGTGGCACCTGAGGGATGATGCTTTTAGGGACTTATCATGTAAGATGCTATAAGTCTACACCAAGTGACCATCCTTGGCCCAAAGAGTCCTGCAAGCCTAAAAAAACCCAAGCCTTTTAACGTCTCAAAATGTATTCAATTTGGCTGCATTTGTACCACTTTTGCATTCCATTTCTGCAAATATCCTCCCAAGCAAGCTAGCTGGCAGAGATGTGCAGAGAAACAGCTTGTTTCAGGGAAAAGTGGCGCTCAATTTTCCTCAAAGCAAATTTTAAATTTGCATGCTTTGGAGCACCTGCTGATCTCAACAAATTGGATCAATGAAGGGAAAGAGAGCACTGTGCAACCCCAGTGCCCCAGGAAAGTGGCTCACAAACAGTCCATTAATGTTATTTGTGAGCTGCAGTAGCCCCACTGCCCAGAAATCGGGAGTCTGATGCTCGTGCGGTCTGTGTGTGGTACAATCAAGGCACTGCACAGAGAGTATTTGAGGGGAAAAAAGGAATTAAGAATAAAAAAAGTCTGAGATAAAAACAGATGGAGCTGCTCAAACATCACTGAATGGAGCAAAAAATAATATTTTCACAATCAGTCATGTGGCAGATCTTTTTCCCGCTTGTATTTCAATAAAGTTACTTGCATAATTCAAGTAGACACAAATCCCAGTGTGAAAATATCTGTGCTCTTGTAGCCCAGTGGCAGCCCTTCCAGCATGACTTACAACAGGAGACTGAAAAAGTCCATTCCCATGGTACATACAAATTGGTTTATTATTGGAGCTCATCCAGAACCATTATTTTCTGACAGTAAATGTGTTTTTAACAGAACTGAAATTTCTGTGAAGAACATTCTTCTTAAAAATCTTTAACTTTTCCTTTGGGAAGGGAAAAAAAAAAAACAAAGCGCATTTTTGTTTCAAGTCTGTTTAAGATTAAGATACATTTTCTTCTCTGTTCTGTTCAGAAGGAAGTATGACACAATTTAGAAAATGCTGCATTAAACCTCCCTGGCTCATAAAATGGGGGGGAGAAAAAAAAAAAGAAGAAAAAAAAGGAGTATGAGCCTCACAAAGAAGTTTGCAAAGGACTTTCTAAGGACTTCATTCATGGAAAAAAAAAAAAAAAGAAGAAAAAAAAGGAGTATGAGCCTCACAAAGAAGTTTGCAAAGGACTTTCTAAGGACTTCATTCATGGAAAAAAAAAAAAAGAAGAAAAAAAAGGAGTATGAGCCTCACAAAGAAGTTTGCAAAGGACTTTCTAAGGACTTCATTCATGGAAAAAAAAAAAAAAAGACTCAACTCTATTCTGCTTCTTCACTATGAAAATGAAATACAGATTTATTAAATGAAGCCCTTAATATGTTTGCTAAGACTCTGTCAGGCTGAACATTAACTACATTTCCACTGTTTTTCAATTGCAAAAAGAAAGTTGCTCTGCAAAGAGACAAAAACTTGTTGAAAAGGTTCTGAACCTGCAGACCAGGAGAGAAGTTTGCTTTAGGAAGCACACTCAGGGTGTCCTGCACACACATGGGGCACATCTCACACACAGAAAGAAAATGTGAAGTTCTCAGGCAGCATTCCTGCTCTGGCAGGGAGGTTGGACTTGGTAATCTTTAGAGGTCCCTTCTAATCCCTAACATTCTGTGATTTAAGGAAAGTGGGGTGGGAGGAGTGAGAGGAGAAAAGTGAAAACCCTGTTACACCCATTTCCAGTTTGGGGAGCAAGACAGCATACAGAAGCACACAGCCACCGCCTACTGTTCAGGGAACGAGGGGCCACCCCAGAATGTGTGGTAGACATCACGGCAGACACCTACCTCTCCTCAGAAATACCTGGGCAAGCCTGCCAGGTTGCTGGGTCTCTGGGCCTTTGCAGAGGGCTTGCTGCAGTAAGCAAACAAGATATTCTATATCCTTTCTCAGAGACATCTTTGAGGTGATGTGTGAGTCCGTTCAGGGGCATCACTGCTGAATTTACCTTCCCACCCCAGCCAGAACACCTTTGCCAACATCGAGTCACATCCTTGCCCGAAACCGTTCCCCTCCGGACTTGCTGTTGATTTTTGCCTGGGTTTTCTGCTTCAGAGGCAAGCCAGACCCAAGTCCGCTCTGCCCTCTCCTGGTCTGCACACAGATCCCAGCCTGCGCAGTCGGCCTGAGTCCCTGTGCAGAGAGCCCCGGGCTGGAGAGGATACTGTGTGCTGGTCCTCTAAGGGACAGGTTGAGGGGCAGAGCCATAGGGAAGATGGGCTAGGCATCATCGTTTGGGGCACAGCCTGGATGTATGCACTGGATGACACCTCTCTGCCCAGCAAACTCACCACCCTTAGGTTGGGTTCCTTTTTGTCCATCCCAAATACATCTGCCCTGAAAAAAAAGAGCTACAGGAAAGGTCAAGAATATCCCTGTGACCCCATGCACCTCACCAGAAAATGCCAGTTTGGAGTTAGAAGGGAAATTGCCTTCCTACAATCTACTGCTTGAGGTATATCACTGGAACGTGAGCAATAAAAATAGTAATTTGTGAAATGAAAGCAATGACAGACATTTCTTGTAAAAATAACCTGAGACGTTACAGATAAAATAGCTCTACATAAATAGGCTGAGCATTAGAACTATTATCATCAACAACTGCACGGGGGACACGGTAGTTTAGCAAAGGAAGTGAAAAATAGTGGATGTGATTTAAGAGGCAGAGAGAATCCGCGCTGGCAAGTTGTAATTACTGAAGCTGAAACCCAGCCAGGATCCTGGTTGACTGCCTCTGGGCTCGTGAAATGCAACCCGGAATCTTTAAATGACCAAATAATTGAGACCCGAGTTTGTTGCCAACAAGACGCTGCCACAGTCACACCAGGACAGCTAGTCTGGCACTACAATGGAGAAGATCCAACCACCAACACCAGCCTTCACAGCCCTCATGGCTGCAGGTGTCTACAAGCAAAGGCTGACCTGAAAGATCTCCTTTGTGCGGTCATTTTTCTTCCCAAGGTGGTACAGCTGCAGGGTTCTTTCAACCATTCTTCAACTTCAGCACCCTGTAAGCACCTAATCTAGCCAAAGAACATCACTCATCCATTTTATGGTTCCCAGAATGCAAAGATATCTACCCAGTTTCCTAAGAAACATTAATATCAAAGCATGGCTTTCTCAGCCCAAATCATGAAAGCTGAACAAAGTTCTCCTGACATTTTATGACAAGGTGATTAATAATACCAAGAAGAAGAATGAAATGATACCAGGTTATAAACTATTGTAAATCTTTCACTCATCCCAAGAATAATGAATGTAGATTTCTTAGGAGAGCAGCACAGATTTAAACAGAGTCATTTTAGTTTTCTTGTCAATCACGATGCTATTTATATAATAGGAGAAGCAGACAATGAACTCACTCAACCATAAAATGAGGGTGTAGCACATTCAAGGAAAGTGTAACAGCACTTCTTTAACATGTTTTTTTCTTTTTAAAAAGGGAGTAAAAACACCTCCTAAACCAGAGTTTCCAAAATTGCTGAAGAACACGTTCCATCTTAACCATCATTTCTGATCACTGACCTTGCCCTCTCCAAGCAAGAGTCACAATGACAAGTTCAGTGTTCAGGTCAGCCAAACATAGGTGGACTTAGAAAGCCTGAACTGAAATGACCTACTATTTTTCAAATGCTTAGGTAAAAAACTTTTAGAATATCATCAAAACTGTCTGGTCTAAGCATCCACTGGACCGAAATGCCCCAAACTTCCCTGGCATAGCTTATGGAATCCTGCAGCAAATGAAAACTCTTCACAAGTTGTCCTAGAAATGCTGCTAAGTCTTCAGCTCCCACCATGACACAAGGGTTAAGGCCTTGTTCTGTTTCTGCCTGTATGGGGGAACTCTGTACTCTCTTACCCCACCAGGCAGGTTGTCCTGGATGTTACCCCAATGCAATAATTAATAAATAATAATAATGAATTTGAGCTCGTGCAACTCATACTGGCTAAATGTTCCAAAGAAAAATGAAGGGGGTTTTTTTTGTTGGTTTTTTTTGTTTGTTTTTTTTTTTTCCAGGGGTGGGGTGGGAAAATCTAACATCAGTTTGAAATACAGCCCTAGTTGCCTTGGCAAAGAGAATTTAATTGCTGTAATTACTATATCTCACATAAGGTCACTGTTTGAGGGAGTCCACAACACTGCTATTCATTTGGTGTCTGCTCCATAGCAAATAAAGGACTATGGGCCCCAAGAGCATCAGTGAAATACTTCTGGAAAAGGTTTAAATTATTTTTGAAGGGTTATTAGCTTTGGTAAATGAGTCAAAAGTCATCTTATCTGAAGAGCATAGGTACTTATGCCACATTATGGAGGTAACAGCAGGAAATGCCATAATTAAGAATCTATTACTAGTGTAACTGTGTGTCATCAAAAACAGTACCCAAAACATGACGGTTCCCTACCCATCTGTGTCCTATCTACCCACCCAGGGTTACTACTCCCCTGAACAAATTTCCCACTAATTATCAGCACTACAAAGCCAGAACACTGGCACACACACGTGCCTTACACACAACCAAATCCAAATCGTTTTACTGGCACAAATCCTAAGCAACTCTACAGAAGTCAATTAAATCACCCCTCTTTACTGTGTAAGAGAGGGAAGACTTCAGTCAGGCAAATTGAAATAGAGATGGGCCACAGCCAAACTCCCAGACCAAACCAACTCAAAACTCACAATGTTTTTGGATCTTGATGCAGATTCTCACAGTCTGCTGCAGCTTCTCCCTCACCCTCTGCCATCTCCCAGGATGGGACAAACTTTTCAAACTGTCCCCAAGCATTGCTTGGTGCATTTTATCTGTCTTCCACCACACGTCTGCAAAGTGCTCATACGTGTGCTTCCTGTGGCCACTTGGCACATTTCCTGTCCAGACCCTCATTAACTTCAGCAGATGCTTAGAAAGCCCATGAACAAGGCATCATCTATCCCACACTTCTGCTTCTCTTCCTTTCCCAGTTGCTGCCTTCTAGGACCAGTGCAATTAGAGATTGGGATTCAGTGAAAATGCATTTGAGGACTTCTGCACTAACACCGCAAAAGCTTGGGTCACACAGTGAGGAAAAAAGCAAATTAGAAAGTTCACTTGGCAGGAATGTTTTATAAAGGGGGGGGGAGGAAAGGTGTATTTTGGTACTAGTGAGCAACATCAAAGAGAGCATAATTATAGCAGTGGGAGACCTGCTGTAGCCATGTCCAATGGCTCAGAGTGGTAAAGATGACAAATTTGCCCCACAAACATGGGACTGCCTGAATATGGCCCTTCCAACAGCATCTTCCTCATTGGGATACCCCTGGAAGTACAACTGCTCTGACCAGTTGTTCCTCTGCTGGGAATATCCACAGCATCTCCTCAGAGATCCTAGGGACATATATTTTAGAGATGCTTTCCTCTTATGTAGCTGTGTGTAACTCTCAACGTGAGAGGAAGCACTGTTTAGGGCAAGGGGCTTTCAAGTGGCAGACTGAAGGATGGGAGGAAAGGAGAGATGAACCTCAACACACAGGATTTGCTCCCCAGGCCCTGCGAATCTCAGTCAGAGCTCCTGCTGCAGTCCCTTTGTGTTAAGCAATCTTGGCCTCACTGCGTGGGGGCTTTCTGAAGCTCTGCTGGCACAAGGTATCACCTTCCTCACGCTGCTGCACTCCCCACTGCCCACACAGCCTTGGAGGGCAGGCGGCCAAATGATGAAAGAAGTGAAATAGCTTTAACTGTAAGCACCATTTGCTGTGCCTTGGGATGGCAGACTCATTTGTCACTGTTTTCTTCTCCTGCAGCTCTTTTGATTCTTCTGGGATCCAATGACTTTGTTAATATGATTTCTTTCGTACCCTGGCCAAGTGCAGCATCTGGGGGACACATGGCAGCTATCTGAAGCATTAGATACCTCAACACAAAGCACAGGTCCCTACTCTGCTTTGTCTAAAACCATTTCTTAAAAAATCCTTTACTGACATGAATTGTGCAGGAGGCAGAAGCACCCAAAGCATGAAGAAACACAGACAATTTTCTTGCAGTATTCTGTCTCCTGCTCTTTTAGAAAGTCCTCCTTGCACGAAGCTGTCCACGAACCATCACACTGGGCTTCTCGTACCAGCTCATGCAAAACTTTAGGGGTAAACACAAGGACAAACACAACTTCTGTGTCAGCAGCAAGATGAAGAAATTGAGGTCAATGTCCTCACTCAAAGTAATACCTCATTGGCTTCATGGGATAGTAATCTGCTTTTCACCAGGATAAAATGACAGCAGCACATGTCCCAAAACATTTATCCCAAGAACAAAGTAAAATTCAAAGTAGACATTTTTTATACTTTTCTTTTAGTACCGTTCATTACTCAGTAGCAGTAACTGCTTCAACGACCCAATCACTGTTGTGTCTGACTTGTTTAAACAAGACGGTGATTTACTGCACTGCCAGCTAATGAAGAGCCCTACAAGAAGCTGATCAATGCCATCATTGTCTGGTAGCACAAAGCACGGACCACTCAGCATCTTGTCGAAAACAAAGACACACATCTCCCCTCCAGCTCCCCACCAGGGATTCGCTCGCCAGGGCACGCAGTTTGCAAAAACCCACAGCATGTCCTGAGACTTGAAAAGATCACTCAACAACAGGAACCTTTTCTGACCTGTGTTCCCAGCCTGAGTACAAGGTGCATTGTGATACTACGTATTTAACCAGTCGTCACCTGAAAGTGGCTTTCGGTTCATTAACGTAGGGAGCTGAACTCACAATCAGGGGGTAAATCGTCTGTCCCTTCCTGCAAGGCAATAACTACAGGCAGGACAGCCTCCAGCAAAAGAAAACTCTGCCCAGTGCAAACTGGAGAGGCTGAGCCTTCAGCAACCCCTTGGATGCACCTCCTCATCTGGAGGGCTCTCCACCTGCCACACTTTCCTGTCGCATACAGGGAATCTAAACAGATGCAACAAACCAAGGACGTCCTTTTAGTATGGTCTCCTCCAAAATCTACTTGCCTCCGCCCCAGGCACACTCTGCATCACAAACATTTTAAACACAGCTCATACCTTGCTCTTAGTGCACCATGCCTCATCTGTTGTCAGTGCTCCGTGGATCCGCGCCCGGCCCTGAAGCAAGCACTGAGTTGTGCAGGAGCTGCCTGGAGTTAATTAGCAGGAGCTGTCATGTCGGAGCTTTCGGAGACAGGGATCAGCCTAGGAACAAGCTTGTAGAACCCGAACCACTTAAAAATGTAAAATCTCTTCCCATTACCGTCAACAAGGCTGAGTTTGTGTCACATCACATGGTGTATTGGCACCTTCCAAATCCATGGGAAGCACTCTCTCATCGTCTCTATTTGCAGAGTACAGCAGTGTCTGCTAACATGCTGGCAGACAAGAGATTGCTGGGGCTGCTATTATGAACCTTATTTGTCCCACATGTACAAAATGATCTGATGTGTCAAACGAAAAGCACTGCCACCAGTTACACACAGCACTGCTCACCCACTTGTAGCTTAGAACTGCCGAGACCAGATGCCTGCTCACACACCATCTGATTTAAAATCAACAGAACTACCTCTCCTCTTTTCCACTTAGGTGCTGAACCTGAGATACGGCAAGTTAATTTACGTAACTCTGCCACATCCCTCAGTGCTCATAGATGCAAATGGGCAGCTGAAGGACAGAGCCGTGCTGCTAACAGGACTTGAATAGAAGAAAAAGTAGGGTTTGAAGGCAAACCAAACACCTTTTCCAATGGAAAGTGGATCCGTGTCACATTCCAGCTGCACCTGGTTTTCCCCTACCATATATATGAAGTATTTCCAAACTGCCAAATTTTAAACTAACTAGCAGTCAAACTACTCACCTTCTCAGTGAAAAACACTGCTGAAATATAGGCAGGTTAAAAATTTTTAATTAATCCAGTTCTGCACTTCAGTCAACCCCTCCCCTACAACTCTTAAGGGTATTTCCCTGCTTCAGTAGCAGAAGAGAGCATCCCAGGGTTGTGGAGGCCAAGGGAATGGGCAGACAACAGAGACATTTGCCACAGTCACCCAAACTCAGCAGCACAGCCTCCCATCACGATCTCATCCTCCTCACCACCACCTTAAAACACTGCGGTAACAAGCAGTTGTGCTCCTAGAATAAGCAGCATGTTCACGGTCCCTTTTGCAGGGCAACAGAAGCCCCTGTCGGAAAATGTCTCAATAAAAAAAGGAGTGTTTCATCACCACGAAGCTGCCATTCTGTCTGGATGGGCTTCAAAGCCAATATCCAACAACTAACGAGCTGCTCTCCATCGCATGGGGCTGCTGCTCTGCCTGTTTCATTCCTGTGAAGAGTGATCTTGGACAGCTGATTATTGTAGCAGATAGTTGACCTTTATCTAAAATTCCATTAAAAAGCTTTATTGACTGCAGTCTTGCAGGGTCTTTCAGAATTCAGTAGGTCATTTATTCACTGTCGGATATCCATCGGTTTTCAAGCTTTTAGGACTGGTTAAGCTCTAGGAAGGAGCTGTTTCTTTTGTCATTTTAAACTGTTTTTAAGGCTGTATGAGGGCGTAGTTTCTTTTCCTCTCCCTCTCCAGTGTGGCTGTGGCAGACAAGGTTATTGTAAAGCACAAATAAAGGCAGTGTTGTACAACTACTTCCAGGACATGCTGGCTGGCTCATGCACGTGGTGCAGCACAGCCATGCTCTGCCCGCAGGTACCTAGGAGAATGCCTTTTTCACTTCAGTCAGCAGAGATTCAGGTCTAACGATCTTATACATCCTTCTGAAATTTATAAATTCATACCATTGTGCCAGGTTGTCATAAGTGGAAGCCACTTTGTCTGGACCATGTGTCTGTCTCAAAAAGAAAAAAAAAAAAAAAAAGGAAAAAAAAAAAAACAGAA
>VWYK01091345.1:25479-50029 GCA_013399775.1 Semnornis frantzii | reverse complement strand
AAAAGAAAAAGAAAAAAGAAGAAAGAAGAAAAAAAAGAAAAAGAAAAAAGAAATATTAAAAAAAGAAAAAAAGAAAAAAATGTTCAACCCTTTCTGAAAGAGAATTTATAGAAATGGTTCATCCAAGAAAAAAAAAAAATCTGGTGACAGCTCCCTCAGGCTCTGCAGAAGTATTCTGAAAGGATGCTACTCCCTTTCCCCTTCAGTGACAAAAAGAAAACAGTGGGAGGAAGGTAATGCATACATTGAATGAAGTAGGAGATCTGGGAAAAATAGTGTGAACTTGTCTTTGAGGAGTATGTTACGATGTGTAGATACATGGGGACTGAGTTAAGGCTGCATGAACATCTCTGGCATTTCCAGACTTTGCAGTGCTTGGTATTTTCTATTGACATTACATAGCACTGTTTCATATTTCACATTTAGTTCAATGTATATTCAGAGAAAAGACAGAAAAAACCAAACTTAAACATTCGTTCTCATTTTATTAAAATCTTAGAGTGAAAAACAAATACTCCCAAGTTGCCAGCAAAGCTTTAATTCTGCAATTATTTCTAAATCTGAACTAGCATTTCTAATTAATTTCAGACATGTAATTTGTTTCCCCTTTCTCAACGATTTCACTTCTGGTAAATTTTCATCCTAAAATGATGCTTCAGTTCATCAGCCATTTCCCTCCCCAGTAATAACCCAGCCCTGCTTCCCTGTTCACACAGCTTGGTTATAAGCAACGGAGGCTATGTGGAGCCTCCTGCTCAGACGCAGCCAGGCTGCATTCCCCAGCCTGCATGCTCTCATTTTCTATGCATTTCCAGATCTAAAACCTTCTGTTTTCTTTCCCTTGTTTGCTCTTGGCAGCTATTGGCAGGAGACATCCTCTTAATGATCTTTTTCTGGCCTTCTAGACGACTGCTCAGACTTCTACAGATCTTTCATTATTAACACAGAAGCCTGGTAAGTCAGTTTTAATGGCCTGTGCAATTTTTATTCCTTAGCAGGAGACATAACCTCCTCCATATGGATATATGTTTATTAATATAAATCCTTAATATCATTCTTCCCAGTGAGAATAATCAGTAAAAGCCAACTGCCACATGCTACACCTTGTACTGGTTCATCCAGAAGTCAAAAAGTAATCTCTGCCCTGCAATACGTGGGGCAAGGCAGGCAGAAGCAGATCATCTTTTTCCCTGAGGTTGCCTAGGCACCGAACGGCAGTGAGGTTTCTCTGCACAGTCCTGCCATTCCCCTCCAGACAGAGGACTGCATCCCGACTGTCACCACTTTCATTTCCCCAGCCTGGGATTCATTACCTGGTTTCAGCCCCTTACTATTATTCCTGGAATATCTCCAATCTCTGTTTCTATTCTGACTGGGTATAAAAGAAGGATGGGTCTTTCGTGTTAGGGACGTGCAACGAATGCCAACAAACCCACTTTTTGTCTGTGACTTGACAAACTGCTGTTAGTGCCCAGCCTTCATTACCAGCACATCCTCACTGATGGTTTAAATGGGGAGACCTGGGAAACAGGACAAAACTCTGCTGTTTATAAATAAAGAGTGTGTCCTGGTTCCTTTCCTATAACCAAGGGGTGATTGTCCATTTATTCCATAAAAGGTTTTCCTGCTGCACAAAATGACTCCCATATTTCTTTTAAATATACCCCTTGAGTCTCAAGATGGAGTTAAATAATAACACACACCACAAAAGAAATGCAAGCCATTCCCAGGGTTGTTGGATAAGATTTCCATTCTTGTAGTTAGCCAAGAATTGTATTCTCCTGTCCCTTTTACAGCTCTCCTGTGTACATCAGGACATCTCTTCTGTTTAGAAAACAGCACAAAAGTTGGTGTTGCCCCTTTCAGTCATGATTTCCATCTTTCATTTGCTACTTTTCATCTAAGTGTTTGCTAGTAAGGAAGGCAACAGAGATACTTCTGGGCATCAAGAGACAAAGTGCCTGGGAACTTGTGACACTGATGAATGTGTTAGTCCTGCTGGAATCTCAAAGCTTTGCCTTTTTTTTTTTTTAACTAGGTACCCATTTAAAAAAAAAATACTTCAATCATGGCAACAGAGCCCATTTCACCTGCCTTTATGGTTAAACTATGTTTAGTGGCAACCCACCTAACATAATTAGCAAAATTTTATGTCCATAGATGGTAAATGTTACAGCGCAGACCAGACTGCCAAGGCCACGAATTAACCTCCGGTGTCATAAGAATTTCATTGCACACATGTATAGACCATTCAGCTGTCAATCAAGTCAGCAATATGACTGTCAGGCACAGCAAAGGCATTAAATGAACATTTAGCCTCCAGATTCTGCCCTTTGACATATCTGGGTCCTTCAATTACACCAGGCCACACTGGGTGGATTGCAGCAGGAAGAGAAACAAAATCCCCAGGCCATAGCACAACTGGAGCTTCACCTCAACTTAAATTCTAGTTATTGAATAAAAACAGATAACCAAGGCAGCTTAAGAGCAGCAAAACCAGGACTGATGAAAAGAACTAAAAGTTATAGTTGGGACTTCACATATAACCTGGCCCATTACCCTGTAAGTGACATTACTGGAAGGACAGAGATTTAACATGTAAAGATCTTTCCACACAGCACATTGCTGAATCAAGAAACTGTTTCCAATTGCTTTTCAGTTTCCAATCTTGGCTAAGGATCCCAAATTTTATCGAAACAAGGAAGAATTTGCTCTTGTACAAGAGCTGAAGTCACTTTTGCTAGAGCAAAATCTTACACAAAATAAAATACTACACCACACAGCATGAAATAGTAAAGAGGTGCATAAAATGGAGCATATCTGCTCTTTTGCATACTGTCAGAGGCTGGCATCAAATGCTGTGTTGAGAATGACTCGATTTTGATCTATATTCTCATAAGAGCCAGGCTGCAATTCACCCTGCTACACTTAGAACAGATAAGATTAAAAACAATCAGTTATACTAGGCAAAAAAAAAAATATTTCCCAGGGCAAACATTCACTTCCATGCATTTTTTCTCTGGTGATAACACACAGAAATTCTCTGCATATAAAAACCTTTGGGATTTTCCTGGGCATTAGCATTGAGCTGAAAAAGGGAAAGGCTATGAGACAAAGTGCATAAATTAGATGCAGGCACTATAGTGATTGTATTTCCCTCGGCATAATTCCCTGCCAACTGTGTAAACTTCAGCTGAATAATCTCTCCATGGGTTCCACATATGTCATTTGAAATAATCATAGCAACAGTCGCTGGTACTCTCTCTGTCCTGAAGGACAGGTGAACCATCAACAGAATTGCATTTTGCCTCTTACTTTCAGCATTCAACTGAAGGTTAAATAAAAATTCTCTGATGAAAAGCACAATGCAAGCAAAACCAAACAAAAGACCAGACAGGTTAGACTACAGAGAGCTGATAGAGAATTTTCCAAAGAAATCTTTCTGGCCACATAAAACATACTGATTTATTATAACATCTCCTGGAGATGAACCGATTCCATGCACTTTTCAAAGGAGGAAATCCCCATGGAAACCTGACTGCCTTCCCAGCAGCTCCAGAGCACTGAGATGCACACTCCACATGTCAGCAGAGCACTGCAAAGTGACTCCCACCTGGTGTCTGGAGACAGGCAGATCACAGGGGCCTGTGAAAGAAGACTGAGGCCTTAGCAGTAGCCAGGATCTAGTGGCTCATCCTGGGGCTCCATGATGAGGCTTTCAAAGCTCTTGGGTTCTGCTTCCTTGAAACCCCAGATTAGTTACTGTGCTCAGCACTCCCAGAAACTACATCACTTTTGAAAGTAAGCATTTCAAAACTATCTCTGCAAGAAGTTTTTTATGCTTTCCTGACCACAAGAAATATCAAAACTCTACCCTCACACTGTTTATTAGAAGGTAAATGTTATTTTAGAAATACCCATGGAAAGAAAACAGGCTCAACTTAGGTGGCCTCTAATGACTAAGGAATTTTATCTGCCGTGTGGTAAAGAGAACAAAAAACAACTGAGAATTAAGAGCTGATGTTAAATCCTTGTAGAGCCTTAGGCAAATTCCATAATCTCTCTGCTGTAGCACCAAGGATCAATACACAACTGCTTAAACCTGACTCTCCGTGAGGTTGGTCCATCCACTGACAGTGGGTGTGGGCCAAAGCCATATTTAACAGAGAAAAACCAGGAAAGCCAGGTAAAAGTAAGAATAACTTGAGTTTATAGGAAGATCCTTCCTGATCCAAACCTTTTGAAGTCTGCCTTTTTCCTGTGATATTTCTTATATATTTCCTCCTGCACAACCTGAGTAGATGGAAGCGCTCAAGGTACTGTGCACCAGTTCTTTTGCTCTGCCTGTGCACTGCACTAGGAACCACTTGTCCTGGTTCACACAGCAAACTCTAAGTTTATTAACATGCAGGTGCTATTTCACAAATGTTGAATGATTTGGAAGTGCTGCATAAGTTTTGCTGTCTGTTTTCTCCACATCTGTCCCCAAAGTGTACTTCTGTCATGTTCTGCTCCCATCCTTCTCGGATCAGAAAGTTAGAAGTAAAGCATGAATCTGTTTTGAGGTTTTCTAGTGTGGGCTGAAAGTCTTTCTTTCCCAAGTGTCTTGCATTCTCACAGCATATGACACTTTCCAATTACCTTTTGCCCCTTTTATTCCCCCAGTCTGGCTCACATTTCTCTCTGAATCTGGTCTCTATGCAGCTCTGAACCCACAGTCTGACAGCTAAGGACAGAACAAATATGCAGCACTAACCCTCAGGGTGGTTAGAAATGCCTGAATTCTCCTATTACAGGCAGATTCACAAGTAAAGGTCACTGGAAAGTCTCAAAACTTAAAACAAAAAATGGGCTGTGCAAGAAGCTATCAAAAGCCTGGGGAAGCAGGTTGTGCTGTCTTATAGGAAAACCAAAGACAACTTGCAGAGTTTGGATCCAACTCCTGGCTCTGCTGACAACTTCCTATACAAGCTGAAGCACATCTCATTTTCTCACCTCTCGGCTCCCCTCTGTACAAGGCAACGAAATAGCTCCTCTGCACACTCGACCTGTGCAAGTTGTATCCCTTTGACTTAGGAAAGCTTCTAAGAAAACTGATAAAAATAAAGGAAGCTTCACCAAAGAAACAATAATACCTCCTGCAAACTGTGGAGCAAAATAGATAGCAGCAGTTACCCTGGTTGACTTGCAGAGGCATAATTTAAGAGGCGGAATTATGGCTAGAAGAAAATAGAATTAAAACAAAAAAGTAATCATACAAACATTTATAGCTCGTGCTTTAAAAACAATTCCCATGTTCCAAAAAGTGTCATCCACACAGATAATTCAAGACTATTTATGATTTTCCCCAATCGGAGAGGAAACACAGGTTCTCTCAGAAAAACATTGAATATAACCAAAGAAATTGTATCTGACATCAATTTGTCCCTATTTGGAGATTGTTTAGCATACAGCATTTTTTAAATCTCTTACCTTAATACAAACTGGTCTGCTAGAGAGTCATCAGCCAGAGAAACATGGAAGGTCACAATGTCACCTTCTCTGACTGGGTTGAGCGGTAAGCGAATAACAATATTTTCATCCAGCTTCAGCAAAGACTGTTTTAATTTGTCTTGATTTGGGTAAACAATGATGCTACCAATCCTCTCCATGGCTGACAAAGCCTTGTGTTCATTATCTTGACCTGCATGGATATTGTTTTCCCATTTTGCATCCTCCGGAGAACATTCCCCATCTGCTGTATATATCTTATAGAAGAGCTCCACAGTAATCCCTTCCAAGGAGGCTTCTTCCTCTGAAACCAGGGGTGGAGGAGAACTGAACCAGCTTGGGGATAATTCCAGCTCTGCAACACATAATCCTAGATGACCTGTCAACCTACAGCTGGCCGCCACTTCTCTAGACTCCAGGAAAGCAAACATCTTCACGCAAGGCAACATCTCTGCGGAATTGTAGTCATCCCAGTCCTTCCCCGCAATATAGAACAGGGTCTGGATTTTAGGTTTGTTGGAATAGATTGAGCTGTCGATTATGTGAGATTTTAATTTCCAGTTAAAAGTGAACTCATCTGTGAAACCAAAAGACGTAGAAGTCAGCATGAGGTCCAAGGGAATAGCCTGTTCAACAGAAAAGGGTCCATATGTGGCATTTAGGAAAGGTGGTAGTCTGGCTTTATATATAAAGAATGAATCCACCCTAGACTGCAAACTGGAGTTCCTCATGATATCCTGGTTAGCTTCCTTGAGGAAGAAGAAAACATCCGCATTGAAGATGTCATAGCTTGCGGGGAGGTATGTTGGCAGGTTGGAAAATCTCTGTATGCTGTCCATGATCCCTCCTCGGCTCTCCGCCACTGCAGTCCAAAGATAAAAGGAAAGAGAAAGTCAACTCTAATGTTTGCTTAGCATGCCTCTCGTTTTTTCCTCTAAAGCAATGTATTACCAGAGATCAATACTGTTAGCCACAAATACAGAACAATCTGACACGGGGACCGTAGAAGAACAGCATTGGCTCCAAGCTGATACACTGAAAACATCCCATAGCATCAGCTCTACAGCTCCCTTTGCACCTTCCCCAATCTAGTATCTACTTGAAAACCATTAATCAAGCGCTGGATAACACAAGGAGGAGACTGATTGGCCAGATTAAATCTAAGTTGCAAAACTTTTCACTGATTGATTGTTCTTTGTCCCTTTATTGCCAGATCAAACTTAGGCCTTTTTCTCAGTCATGTTTCATTACACATAAGCAACTGGCATATTGAACAAGTAGGCAGCAAAGCAGACTTCCTTCAGTCTGACATGGCTAAGCCACAATGCAGTGGGGGGGTTGCAAATCTGCATTCACTCCCAATCCACTTCATTGAATCATAGAAATATTTTGGTTGGAAAAGACCTCTAAGATCATTGAGGCCAACCACCAACCTAAGACCACCACAGCCACTAAACCATGTCTCAAAGTACCATTTCTTGAATGTTTTCAGGAGTGATGACTCCACTGCCTCCCTGGACAGCTTGTACCAATGTCTGACCACTCTTTCATCATAGAAAGTTTTCCTAATAGAAAGTTTTCTAAGTCTCCTCTGGCACAATTTCAGGCCATTTTCTCTTGTTATATCCTGACAGGTCAACAATTTGGAAGTTAGCAGCAAACTGACAAGCTTTGTGTTCTTGAAATCAAAACTTTTCTCACAAACACACACAGAGGGGGGAAAAAAAAAAAGGAAAAAAAAAGGTTTGATAGGCAAGAGTGAAACTGAGCGGAGGAGATAAATCCTTCACATGCAGGAGATTCACAAATGCATAGAAGCCTTTTTTTTTTTTTTTTTTTGGTTGGTTGGTTGGTTTTTTGGGGTTTTTCTGTTTAATTCCAGAAGAAAATGAAACAGATTTGGAAAACACAACTGTTTCTCTACAACACAATGGTCAATCCTCCAGCCAGCACTGAGCCATTTTTCCCAGGCAAGAAAATATTCCAGAGGGAGGGAGGGATCAAACAGACATCTTTGGTTTGGGCCAATCTCTAATTAATAGTGAGATATATTCAATCTGGGCTGCAATTCCACCAGAAAGAATCGGTGAGGCTTTCAAACTAACAGTTCATAGGCTCTGACAAAAAGCCAGGGAATGCAAGCTCCTGGGACTGCAACAAAAGAAATAAACAGAAACCAAATGAATTAAAATGAAGCAGTTCCACAATGCACAGAGATAACAAAGGAACAATGACAGATCCTAAGGTCAAAGCTCTTGTTGTCTCTCGCTGAGGCTTAGCAGCGATTTTACCATTTGTCAGGTCTGGGGAGAGCAGATATACAACGCAACAACTGCAGAAACAATTACACCTGTTACAAGCCAGATGACTCAGATATTTGCAGCCACAATTTAGCACAGATACAAGCTCTAATATTTAAGCTGTTTTTTTTTCAGGTTGTGTATTTTTAAAGCCTACACTTATCGAAGACACATTCTAGGGCAAATCTCATCCATTTGACTTTGCTCCATTTGTTCTCAGATGAAATTCTGCTCATTTCTTTTCAATGGTTTGGTATTACCTATACTTATTTAAATGCTTCTCCCTGCCCCACAATACTTCTGCCTTTGGTTTTGCTGTATATTACATTGAGTTAAGGTTTTTTTCTGCAGACATTGAAATATTCTTTGTGGGAACAAGTAAATATGCAAAACTATACAAATGAATTTTAAAAACCCCAAAACACACACATTATTAAAAAATTCTCAGCAGAGAATTACACCAGTAGCCTCCCCTCTCATTACTCCACATATAGGATCAGATCAGGGTTTCCTGTCAGCTCCACAAGCAAATACAACTGGCCCACTTGGATATCCTCTCATTCTTATGTTCACATGTAAACATCTCAGCCCATCTCTCATAACACACCAGTGCAGCCAACACCTTCCCCCAGCTGCACGCAGCCACAGAACTGAGCACCCTGATGAAAGGCAGAAACTCAAGATGAGAAACATTCCCTTCCCTTCCCCATGCGAGCACTGGCCTGGGCCAGCCTGTTATGGTGTCATAGCTCACATACAGGACAACCAGGGTTTAGTGGTGATAACTGTCTTTAGTCCTTCCTTTCTGCATCTCTTTCCATTCAGGCATGAATGGTGGGTAGCCGGCACACTCCCTGCAGCATGCAGAAAGCAGAAGCTCTGCTTCTCCATGGGAAGAGTGTGAGTAGCTACAAGGAATACTGGAAAGAAGGCAGAAGAAATCTCTCCAGTCAAGAAGGTAACCAAGGTACAAGCAGTGTAATGGTGTCGTGGTAGGCCTAAGCAGGCCAAATTAGGCTTGTACATGTCCTGGCTTGCCCAGGCATGTTTTTCTGCTCTCCCTCCTTCTGTTCTGGGGAGAGCAAGCACAGGAAAGAGGACAAAGAATCTGGAGTCTGTGGCCTGCCCAGACCCTGCGGTAAACAAAGTACACAGGGTTGCCTGGTGCAAGGCTGCGTTCTGCCCAAAAAAGGGTAAAGCAAGCCTATGGCTTCACCTAATCTTGGTGAATCTTGGCTGACTGCCGTTTGATTGGCTATTCTGTGTCCAAAGGCCCATTAATCTCGGGCTGTATGGATATAAAGGGATGAGCAGGTAGCGCACGTGCCCTCTGCTATTGCATCTGTGCCTGCTGCCTCATTGACCCCAGTGAAGCAGGATCAGGCTCTGATACCTCCATGTGTTCGGCCTGCACAGCCAGCGTGACACCGTGCTGCGACTGTACACCGCAAGACATCTGCCTGCACATGAGAGCCTGCTGCCAAGAGAGCCAGGACCAGGTCAGAGATGGTCTCCTTTCCTCAGCACCCAGAAGTCTGGGGAAACTTCAAAGCCTCTAACGGCTACCAACAGCAACCCCACCACGAGCCTTTGGTACTGTCAGATAATATTTTTGTGAGTAAATACCAAAAGCCTCTTGTAATCATTAATTGCTTTCTGCCATAAGCAGAAAGGAGCTCCTTGTGTCCATCTAGTGAGCAAGCGGTGTATTGACCGCAAGCAGTGCACTGACTGCAAAGCCTTCTCTTCCAGTTCAATCAAGTTCAATTAATGTATATATTTACTAGTTATTTCTGGATCCTATTATAACCTGTATATAGTTTCCATAATGATGTTATTATTATTATTTTGGTGATCGGGGTAACGTGAGTTCTGAATATTTAATATTAATAAATTATATTAATATTTTTTAAATATCATCTCGCAGTAATTATTTACCCCTTCTGCCTGCAAAGAGGTAGGAGATACAGGTGGGATAGACACTGCAGAAGCCAGTGGGTTGCTGTGCAGCAGAGATGGACATTGCTGCCCATCAGCAGATGGGCACCAAAGGCTACACAAGGCAAGGGACCCACAACAACCCACAGCAGGGGCAAATGCAAAGAGCAGAAGGTGGTGATCATCATTTAGCAGAAATCAGGCAACACCCCACTATTGCCTTCCATGCTGCTCTGAAGGAGCCCCCAGTGTTTCTATCCCACCACCGGACAACGAAACACTCAGGAAACATTGCAGGTCAAACCTCACCCTGCTTATAGCATGAGGAGCAGGGAGAAAGAAGATCAATGCCAATTCTAGAACCAAAGTCACCACGGGATGTTTTAGCAGCTCTATTACTGCTCTGCTATTTATAGAGCACCCCGACACGACATGGCTTGCCAGTCTGTTGTGAAATTGCACAACTCCATCACCGAAAGTGAATTTTGCTCCTGCGAAAACTGAGGCAGAAAGGGGAGGAAGGGTGTTGATCCTTTGCTGGGAAGTCAAATGCAGACAAGCACCTTTCTGGATTAATTATAGATAAGAGACTACATTTGAAAGCAATACTTTAGAGAAGTTACTTTTGTCCTAAAAATTGTGCAGCTGAGTGGTTAAGCAAAGGACACACAGCTGCAAGACTACCCTCTCATTTCCAGGAGAAGAGATCAAATTTGCCTTCTCCCAAGGCACACCAGATTGCAAAGGAGATTTAAACTGTCATAGTTCCGGAGCCTAAAGAAGAACCAGAAATGAAGCAAAGCTTAAATGCATTTGTGTTTACATTATGGGACTTTCCCTCCACTTCATGTAGATACTTTATCTCTCTCAAGCAGTGATTTACAGGAGGGTTAGAAGGTATGTTTTTCCCTTTCCTCCATTTCATTTCAGTGGCAACATTCAGTGCCTCTTCTCAGAACTGACACAAGGACTAGGATATCAGCCTGCTGTAACTCAAAATAAATGAGACACAAATTTTGGCTGAAAGCTTATATGGCAAGCCATAAACACCAGTAGACAGGGTTGAGCTTTGTCCTAGAACCAACCCGCAACAAAATATGATATCTGAATTTAGCAGCATTTTATGACACTGTGGGAACATCTAAAAAAGAAATATTTCATATGATGGCAGGCCAGCACCCCGCCTTTTTAATTCAACACATCAGCACCACAGCATCCATCTCCTTACAGTAACAATCAGAAACAGGACACGTTTCCAGCTTTCTGGTGTGCGACAAAGCACCTGCTCTTTTAATAAGCATTCTAGCAAGATCAAAAGAGGGTAGAACAGTAGATTAGAATGTGGGTTAGTCCAAATTATGACATAAAAGAGAGCAAGAGTTGAAGAAAAGTAAATGGAGGCCAAATGAGCATCTCCAGAGCCCAGTGCTATCTGAAAGGCTGAACATAGACTGCTGTGGTGTTGGGGACATTGAGGGGACACTTACAGAAACAACAGATTGTTGGACATGACTTGAGATATTTAGCTTGCATTTCTAAAGTAACTTTTACCTTACAACAGTTTTCAGCAGGTCCATTGCCCCTTTTAAAACACTTACTTTGGCTAGACAAAACCCCAGACCTCTAGAGCAACAGGTCAGCTTGTGAAATCTCAGTGCTCACATTTGATGCCTGGACCTCTCTGCAGAGCTAAGCCTTATAGCCAGTTCATCCTGCAAACTCTGAGAATGCAGATGGAGAGAAAACACCCATCTGATGTTTCTGAAGAACAGAGAGAAGAAAGGAAGCCACCAGTCACATAACCAACCATGCAATACAATTACACTAGGGAGATGCCCCTTCCTGGTCCTTACTCTGACCCACTCAGACCTCAAGCAAAGTTTCCTCTCTGATAATTGATACGTTTTTATTCAACCATAAAATCATCCATCACTTTTGGTTTTAATCTCACTTGATCCTGGACTGATGCCACAAAAAGCAGCATAGGAGTAAGGTGCATGCAAAGGCATAGCTGTAGATCACATTGTGCAATAAAAATCTGCTACTGGTGTAACTCACTATTAGATCCAAGTTACTTTTCTTAGATTTCATACATTTTAATAAGAAGCAAAACAAGTACCCAACTAGAAGGTAGTGGTAGCGGTGGCAGGTCAGCATTAAAAACTAATGTATCTATGTTAAGCTGTAGTAAGAGGAAGGTCTTTAAAATTCATCATTTTGGAATTAAAAATAACTCCCAATGGAGTATAAATCCAAAATTCACATCTAAATCTTCCCTCTGCTTTAGCTAACTGCTTAGCAGGAGCCCAGCCTTCCATACACCCTCAGCAGTTCTTAAATTGGAGGTGCAAAAAACAGGAAGTGTTTACAGTTGCAACTTTTCCCCTATCCTTTTCCTCCAAAACCAAATGAGAAA
The DNA here is from genome assembly GCA_013399775.1 of Semnornis frantzii. Taxonomy (NCBI): domain Eukaryota; kingdom Metazoa; phylum Chordata; class Aves; order Piciformes; family Ramphastidae; genus Semnornis; species Semnornis frantzii. The sequence goes on along the minus strand of VWYK01091345.1, from coordinate 37,885 downwards.
GCCAGTCCCACACCTGTGGAAAAACTGTGAAAATGTTAAACTTCATCTTTCCTGCAGCATCATCAGACTGTACATCATCATACAGACACTCCTCTTTGTAAAAGAGGAATCATTTCAAGTAATGTGGTGCCAGTAAGTGCTATGATGTTATCCATGACTCACACAGAAGCAATCAATGGCTTGTCTGTATAGAAGAAAAATCACCAGCCCTTCCCACCAGCCCTCTCTAAAGACCATAAAGACCAAACTACACATGTACATTATTCTACTATAAAAATGGCTCTATTCATAATAATTATTTTGCTCTGGGAATGCAGGCATTATCCTTGAATAAAAACACACTGTATCCCAGAATACTGTGTCTACAAAAGGAAAGCTATTCTGGAACTGATAAATTATAAGAGAATAATTAATTCTGGACCAGCTGTGTAGGTCACTTTCTCTCGTACATGCAAGGGGTGAGACCTGGTGCTGTCTAAGGAACCGAGCTCTGAGAGGTTGTGCAAGGTGATGTGGCCTAGTTACAGCTGGGGAAACTGACTCTTACTCCTGGCAGGAGGAAAATGAGGAGGATGTGAAGACAGTGTAAGTTTAGACCTCATTTGAGTACTATAAGCAGGGTAAACTGGGGCCGTGTGAGGATTTAAGGAGCTCTGATGAACACCCGCCTCATGCTCTCCCTGACTCATTCAAAATCCAATAAAATTACCACGTAAGAAGGATGTTGCTGTTTACTTCCCACATTCAGAATCCATCCTGTTAGTCATCTCAGTTTTACATTAGGGAGAAAAAGCAGGAGAAAAGCCCTCACCCTCCATAGTCCCACTGAAGAACAACTTCCATCACCTATCATTCAAAATGAAGCCTTACTCCTTTAGTGCTTGAGATAGTTATACAGCTAACCACAGTGGCAGTGAAAAAAAAAATCTATAATAATAAACAGTATTTTGAACTGTAACAGGATAATTTGAAGATCTAAGTGACACTGCAAGAAAGAACTACGATGAATTCCCAATATTTTTTTAACATTAAACTTAGCTCAGAAGCTGTCAACATATAAACAGTTGTAGCATGAGAAAAGATGACAGGATCCCTTTAAGCGTTTCTCATTCTCCCTTCTTATTCTGATTTGATGTAAGGATAGAACTTGATGTAGGACTCACAACTAGTTTACAGGCCTTGATTACATATTTGTGGAGACAGAGGCTTTGCAAAACATTGCTAGTCAGGAAGCTTATTTTGAAATACCAGAGGAAGGATGCAATTTAAAAAAAAAAAAAAAAAAAAAAGGGAAAAAAAGAGGTCTATTTAATCCAAACATCTAAAACTGAAGAGAGGTTAATTAATTTCTGCAAGCTCAGGACAACATTTCACATGCCTATCTTCAAATGTCTTAAACTTCTCTTACCCAGGCTTCACTGCAGCTGCATGTCCTGGCCACCCCCTGTGGGAATCAGCCCATCTCATGACAGACAGTACACACTCCAGCCTCCCCTTGGAGTAAAGCACAGAGAAGGTATCTCCAGAATCCATTCCTCCTCTTCTGGACACTTATATCTTAGGGGCAATAAATCACTCTTGGGAAGGTCCTGCTCCTATCCATTAACTTGAGTGTGGCTGGCACAGACCTGCATGCTGGAGTTTTAGATGCTTATAGTCAAAAGAATCCTAGCTCATCACATCTGACGGCTCTCTCTTCACTAAAGCTTTTCTTCCAACACTGTATGCCTATGTTTGCCCATCACCCCACTTCCAAAGAGCTTCAGTTCAATATCTTTTGTCTACCAAAATACATTTCAGTGCAAAATTAAGTTGTGCATATGAATGAAACCCTTGATCAGGCCACGAGTTCAGTAATAAATGGCATTACTGTCTTTCAAAACAAGTCAAGTTCTTTGCCTGCTTATGGCTGCCAAAAATATTAAGTTGGATGTGAAAGTTTCTGAGCTGATGCTTCCTGGAGTTTTTAGCTTGCAATCATTTTGCAGTCACCCATACTAAAAGCCACACATACAGCAAGGCCACCTACAGATAGTAATAAAACCGTACTGTCTGAAAGGCTGCTTATAAATCTTATTAAAGTAATCCCTTCCCTGAACCCAGATTATTACATTCACCTTTATGGTAGAATAAAAATTAATTTTCTCAACTATAATAAGTGTATGATAAGAAAGCATCACTTGGGACTAAATAAAGATTATAATTAACTCCAACTGAATAAATCTAAATTTAGCTTGGGCTAGCAATTTGTTTTCATACATTTTCCTCTACGACTGAGTGAATAGGTACAGCAGGATTAGCATCTCATGCCAGTTCCAGCACTGCTGGCACAGAAAGGAATGAGGCAGAGTGTAATCCAATACCCAAAGGGCCTGAAGATTAATTCAAGGTTCTCTATCAGCATAAGTTTGGAAAACTGGAGAAAAACAAAAAGGCTCAAAAGTGCCATTAGTCTGGCAAGGAAATCATGTGAAGTGTTAGGCTCCAGAGAGCACACTGCTCGCTGCACTCCCTAAATCAGCGTTATGCAAAGACAGGACCTCTGCCGCTCGCTGCTGAGAGCCTGCCGAGGGAAAACGTCCTCTGTGCCTGCCTGACCTTACTCTTTCTGGGTGCTATCAGAACCAGGCTGCTGGGCCAGATGAGTCAGTGATCTGACCTGATGGAGCCAGCTCCCTCATCTGTGACACCTCAGAGGTGATCCCTAAAGCAACTGCAAAATGAGACAGCACAGCATTACACAAGCACATGCAAACACGCACCACAAAACTGGGTAAAGTAAATGTATCAAACAAATACACAAAGTATACCCTGTTTTCTTTTTTTCTTTAATTAGTTGAAAATGAGACCACTTAGAGTAGCACCATACCCAGCAGATGGGAGGTTTCTTGGTTTTGCTCAAGAAAATGCAGCTCTACTTACAAAAGATGGAGGAACTGCCTTGTTAAGCCACTACCTCATTCCGTGGGAATATGATTGTTAATAACTTCATTACTGGGAAGAAGGAGTTTAGGCTTGCTTATCAAAATAGACCACATCTTTATCCTAGCCAGGGAATAGCTACTGTGCTCCTTGCTCTGATCTCCATGCTAGCCCATGCAGACATTGGATTTCCCTGCATAAGAAAATGTTATCAGGTATAAAACACAGCTGAATCAGAATGCTTCTCCAGGCAGACAGGTTCATTCCTAAGACTGAAGTTCTTTAGCTTACACAGTCTGAAACAAGCAAAAAGTATTTTAGGATGAAATGAAAATGTCTCTTAGGATAAAAAACAAGTATGTATGCAATGCACTATACCACCAGAATAACTTAAATTCACTTCTCATCAGAGTTTAACTTCCCTAGACAAAGATCCTCCTGCTGTGCTGGCACCATTATTTCTTTTTGAGAACTCTCAGACTTGAGCACAATTCCTGCCCAAATAGGAAAATGTTCAAACTATGCTGTCCAAACCTAAGGAGTGGAAATTCCTCCTCGTGCATTAATGCTGGCTGTTACAGTGGAATTTGTCACAGCTTCTAAGCCAAAGATCCAGCATCTCTCTAGATTATGAGGCAGAAATTTTACTCTGCTGGGGAGGAGAGATTCCCTTTCCTCCAAATGTTACCATCATGTCAAAGCCTGGAAGGCCCTGAGATACAAAACATTAAATCTGTGCCATCTGTAACTGTAGGAAGGCTATTTCAGGTAAGTTTTAGAGGCTTTTATTGCTCCCTCTGAACCTTGTACAGCAGGAAACATGGTAACTAAGGCATCGGGTTTTATGGGCTGGAGTAATAGAAAAAATAGTCACAATAAAGAATTTTTTTAAAACTCTCTAAACATCCCTAAAACAGCTTTTCTTGAAACATACTGGGATGTTTTCACCATCTGTGAGTAACATGCCCATCCCAATACCACATAAAATCTTTATGTCTTCACGTTTTCTATTTACTCCTCTCCACCTCACTCACACACTTGCTTCTGGCCAAAGACTTTGTTCCTAAAAACATTTATTCAAATGCATCTCTTAGAAAGTGCTGGGAGCTACTGCCATAGTACTACCTTTGGTTGTGCAGAAGCACTACGTGGTCCCATCTATGGCCTGGACAAAGCACAAGATAACTGTCCCCAGGGTAGGTGCTCATGGCTTCCCAGGGCCAGTGAGTTCTTGTCCAACCTGCAAGTCTAACACAGTCTTTCCATTAAGGAGAAAGGGAAAGTTCCAATGGGTGAAAGACACAGAACAAATAGTGAGGGTGAGCCTGTAACGTGAACAAGGAGAGAGCACAGTGACACTCCCTCTCCAAAAGCCAAGCAGAAACAAAATGAGATATTCACAGGGTTTTTACTTTGAGTCTCCATCATCCATCCCCAGCTCCTGCCTTCTCTGACAGAGCCAGTACAGGTATTTGAAGAACTAAGATTTTCCAGACCAGAAGGAAGCTTTCCCACAGATCACATTCAGCACAGCCTATGCCAGCTCAGTGCAGGTAACTGACAAAGCTGCTTTAACTGCCCAAATCTGAGTGCAGGGTGGGTGTCCACGAGATGAAATGTCCCATGAGTTTTCTCATTTAATGTGGCTGTTGCAATTGCTCAGGTTGCTCTGCTGGGCTGATCACTGGCCTAACTTGCCATTTTAGTTTCATTCAGAGCTGTTGATATGGCAGTTAAAAGTCACAGGGTGCTCTTGGCAAGTTTCTCTGCATCTCTCATAGAACAGCAAAGGGGAAATTGCCCTGCCAGTTACAATTAGAGGCATTATTAGCACAGTGGCTAAAGGTCACAAATTCATCAGATGAAAGAACTGGATGACATAGCCACTATTGCAAGCTCAACTGAAGTTTAAAGACACCTGATTAATCAAGGAGGGTTTCTATTCTGGTTACCTGGAGGTGAGAGACAAAGCACTAAAGCCCTGCACACACACACAGGGGCTTTGCACGACCTGCTGCTCGGTGGGCAGAAACCACATGAACAGAAGCCATGACCACAGTCTGCCTCAAGGTGCCTCCACCAGGGATGAGCAATGTTAGCAATTCCTAAAATGTCCTTCTCCCTTCCATACACTCCTCAGTCCTTCTTGGCCAGAGGTGGAGAAGCCAAAATTAATGCAAACTAGGACACCGGCAACTCAGGACGAACAATTTGCACGCCCAGGGAAGGACATCTGGGTGTGGGTCAGTTGAAAGACGCAGCCACCCCAGCTGAAGTTGAGTCAAGTGAAAGTCTCAGGAGCCACAGCAGGACTGCTGGACCTCTCACTCAGCTCCCCATCACACAACACCAGCCCTGGCATTGCTACTTATCCCTGTCCAGAGTTGGTGCTTCCATCTGCCAGCATTGCAAAGCCCTGTGCATCCCTCCTGACACCTGATGCATGAGGGTTGTCACAATTACTGTAGGTTCACATTGCTAAAGAGGAGGTTAGAAAGGCCTTCCTGTGACTGTTACCCAAAGCAAAACTCATTCTTCCTCAGCTATATTTCATAACAGAAAATGAGTGTATGGGAGTGCGGGGATATATCGTCCAAAGAAGGCCTTACAAGGAAAACACAGTCACTAAGGGCACCAGGAGACTGCAAGAGTAAATCTCTTAAATATATGCTCTAAACTATTAGTCAACTGTGAAATATTTGTATTCTGTGTCAAAATATCTATGTCACACAAAGCCAAGAGACTGACAGGAGAAAGGCCAGCATTTATGTTAGCTGGGGTCTATCTATCATGGAGATAGGAAAGCTGAGAGAGACTCCTTTTATTAAAATCACTCTCCCACTGCAGATATTGATCTAAGCAGCTAAGGTTGAATAGCAAAATGCATCCCCATCTCTCACAAAATTACTAACTGGTTCGGCAGTAAAGGACTGGAATAAATGCCATCACAAGCCCAGCAAATGGCACCCCAAAAGGGACGGAGTAGGGAACAAGGGTGCCAGTGTAAACAATGCCCAGTGATGCCACGGCACAGTTGTCTTCCAGGATCCAGAATGTCCATCTCAATTCCACTTAGCAAGTTTTCAGGAAGTTCTTTTGCTTCCCAATTCAATAATGCATGTTGCCATTACTCTCAGTTCAAGCTGACCACCAAAACAATACAGGCAAACAGTGCTGGCTGCATTTCTTGCGCTCTAAATCTGCTTCAGTATCTTCAGGTCTTCCTCTAAGCATCAGTAAGAACTTCTACCCCAGTCTAGGCTTGATCCCTCCCTGGCAGTTCTCCCCTCTGTTCCTGGAGGACCTGAATCTTGACTGCATTTTTCTTCGCAAACTCCAGTTTGTGACTGCAGGCAACAGCCTTGAGATTAACACCTAAAGGCAAAATGAAGCAAAATAACTTAAAGTTCTGTATAGCACAGACTTCCTACATCCCTGGTTACACAGGTAAAGCGATTCACGGCATTTCTGATTCTCCCCACAGAAGCTTCTGCCTTTGGTGTTACTGAAAAATTCTTTACATCAGCCAGAAATTACAGGACACAAATATACTGGGAGCAGATTCACCAAAGGCACTGTCAGAAAGCAGTGTGGTTGGTCCAAAGCCTTTCTCTGGAGCAATGGGCTTTCAATGAATTCTTCATCCTGTTGTTTCCAAGCTCGCAAAGGAAACAAGCTCCAGGCTGATGGGCCTGAACAGCCGCAGGAAACTGCAAAAGCAGCTTATGATAAAACCCCTGTAAAGTTATTAAGAACACAGATATGTCTTGAATGCACAGAAAATCCTCTGTCTTACCAGCACTCATCCATATCCCACTGCGACTGTAATCCCAAGAAGAGTATACGTCACCCACAGCCCCATTGTGGGACCATGATAAAACAAACCGGGATGCAGAGACACGCGGAGCAAAACCCAGCACCAACCCCACAGCTCTGCCTGGGAGCAGTTCTCATTTCACTCCCCATTACTGTTGGATTTCTCTTCCAGATAATGACTCTGACGACACACGCTGATTTTTGGGACTGTCAACAACACGGATAGTTAAATTCCTGGTTTAATCTTTGCAGTGTCTAGGTCTATGGAAAGAAGTCAGCTTTCACTGAGGTTGCCCCACTGAACTCCAAAGGTGTTGCCTCCTCCAGCAAGATTTGTGGCCCCAGCCTGCAAACACGCACACACCTACATCAAGTCTGTGTGCAGGCTCACTAAGCCTGAGAGTTTTCCCACTGGGAGGTTTAAGCACGAGTTACCATGTTTCAGGACAGAGACCTGTGAAACCACTCAGCCTTTTAGCTGCTTCAGAAAGAGTTCCATAGCCTTACAGATTCATCACTGTTAGTTCAGAGATACCCACACCTTTTTCCTCTCCACCCAATCTTCAGCCTGCGCTTTGCATTGCTCTCACAACCAACATCACACTAACCAGGCTCCCACAGCAATATGTGCTCTCTGACTCTCATAGGAGAAACCACACAGGATTTCTCCTGCAGTTCGGATACCATTAAGTTACCAATTTCTGCCTGCTTCTAGAGAAACAGCTCACAGGAACGTGACTCTTGCCTTTCTAAGGACAGGGAGGTGGTTTGTTTTTTTCACCCATCCAAAACCTCCAGAACAAAAATTTCTGCTTTCTCTCAGATTCCTTTACTTAATTCAACATGTTATTTTTGGAATGACAACAGCCTCCAGCAACTCCATTACTTCGTTACAGAGTAAAAGAGCTTTGCATTCCTAGGTGATTCCTGACCTCCTCCCCTGCTCCCTTGCTTATTGAAACAGTCCTGCTCGAGCACATCAGTTTCTCAGAAGAAAGTCTAATTTCTCACGCCCGAGTGCACTATTTTACGTTATGAATACACATTTGACATATTTTACAAATCCAGGGAAGATGCTGTCAGAACGGACGAAGTAACCATTCCCCGGTACTGCTTTTCTCTTACCACAGTGATCAAAGGCTGCAGCTTGTCATTCACACATAGAGAACAGCTCCTCTTGGGGAGAGGAAAAGGAGCCTGCAGCTTCACCCAGGACTTCTTGGGTGTTTGTTTCTCTTTCTGCTGCCGATTAGCAATTTAGAGTTCAATTTTCTAAGCACAAGGAAAATTCCCAATAGCTCTAGAAGAGGCAGTTCAAGGAGATCTTGTCAAAATAACGGTGTAGAAAGTGAAACCTTATTCTGGCTTTCATACTGCACCAAATATGCTCATAGACAATTATTAACTTATAGGAAAAGAATAAAAATTCCCAGGCAAAAAACCAAAGTCAAATGAGGTCATGCTTGCTGTGCGGTTCACTTGTGTCAATAAATTAAGGTAATGAAAGATAATGAGCACTAGTTGACAGCGTTTTCAAACTCTTCAAGAGTCAAGAGAAGTAAATTAGATCAGATTTGAGACTGCCTGAGCAGGCAAAAAGATAGATCCAATTCTTTTGTCAATGACAAGGCAATTATAATATTGAGAAAGAGTCATAGGACATCACCATCATAGCCCAACACAGCACACTAGCTGGGAAGCTGCAGGTCACACAACATGATTAGTTTAGGATGATGATTAGTTTAAGCCAGTGCCTTCACCAAAGCAGAAAGTGCTCGACTACCAGGATAAATTACCCCAAGGGTGTGAATTGGATGCACGCTGATTTATAGCACTGTTTCTCAATTTACCCTATTACCTCTGAATTGAAACAATTCACTGACAGTAATCTGCAGCAGCTAAGAATAAAGACCGAGGATTGTGAGATCTGAAAAGTCTGGGGAAAACCTTTCCAACCACAAGTGTTGATGCATAAGGTTATTCTGTAGCAGTAGTTGTCAGCTGTTTCAGAGAAAATGAACCATTTAAGAAACAAGAACTGAATTTGGACCAGTGCAGAGGTTAGAAATACAAGCAGCTGCCCCTTGCTCCTCTGGGACCCTTTTTACATGAACACAAATCTGCAGGGCCAGTTTCTGGCTGGGATAAGACCCCATAAATCCAATGAGACCTCATCAACACTGATCTCATCTATGTACCTCTGAATGAAGAGCCTGTCATGCTCCTGCCATAGGCAACAGCATTGCTCTACCCAAGGCCCTGCAAACTCACACCTACAGCTGCCTCAGCTCACCAGAGCCAGCTCGGGAGTTTGCACATATGACAGACAGCAGTCAGGCACTGGTATGGCACAGCAGGGCCCTCATTCAGTCTGAGGATGCAGCTCCATCACAGCTCAACATCAGCATTTGCCCATATCAAGCTGCTGTAACGGGCAGTGAAAGGGAACAGCAAAAAGCTGTGTTCATCTTCTGCTTGCTGGCATCCCCTGTAAACCTTTCTGTGGAAACATCACGAGTGTAGTTCAAGTTTGAGTCAATCCAAGTTCAAGTCATACCTTATTACATCCAGTACTGCTCACCTACTCATAGCCTGGAGAATAACATTCTGCAGAAACTCAGCACACAGCTCACCTAAGCTCTCTGCTTCATCCGGTGTTTAGAACTAGAGCTGAGCACATAATTCACACTGCATAATTTATCCATGGGATTTAGCCCATGGAACACCCAAAGCAGATAACAATTTCTTCATACTTATTTATCTTTTTAGAAAATTCAGTCAACTTCTTCTCAACTCCACAGGAAAGAGAGGGGAAAAAAAAAAAAAAAAAAAAAAAGACTTTGAACCTCTGGCTATGTTCTTCCAGGGCTTGAGCTCTCAGCTAGCTGTGATCAGTCAGATTAATTCACCTCTTTTTCAGTCTTCTACTATTCTTGTTTCCTGAAAATGTGTACAAGCACTAAATCTCAAACATGCTATTCTAACATTGAGATTCAGTCATCCTAGAGATAACATATAATCCTATAATGATATGTAATAAATTAACATTTAATCTCATATCAGAGCGTTCAAAGGGATCACAGCCAGCTGGTGCTAAAATAGCATTTGCTAAGGGCTCAAGGGTGGGAGCCCAAGACAAGAAGCGAGCAAGATCTGAGTTGCTCTGACACTTTGGCTTGGCACAACTGATTGGCAAGGAAAGGATCAGATAAACCCCTGATATGAAGGGGACCATGGCCAAAAACCAACTGGCCTGGACCTTGCCAGTCTCTTCAGTCCATCCAGCATGGAGGAAGGGAAGATTTCCCACTTCAGAGCTAACAAGCAAGTAAGGTCATCTTCACACAGCACAGCACAGAGCACTTAATTCGGTGCTTGATGTCCTGTTTGTCAAGGCGCAGAGAGCCTCACAGGACTGGGAACAAGCATCCAGACTGGCTTTGAACTCTCTCCAGCTGCAGAGATCCACTCACCCTCTCTTTTTACTCCTGCCCCTACTTCAAGCACACGCAGAAGTGATTAAAAGTACATACAGCTGCAACACAAATAATCATTTGTCACTTTGTTGCCCATTCACACACCTTCACACACAGCACTAATACACCAACCACTGCACAATCTTCATTAATAATGACAGCTATTAATGAAGTTTTCTCCATAGAGGCTTACTTAACAAATGCACACAGTGGCTCTGGTTCATTTCTCTTGAAGACAGGTGCAATTAAAAGCCCCTAGCAGAAGATGCAGCCTCCCAAATGATACTTGTCACCAAGGGCTGCTAACCAAAAGAGCAGAGAGAAAGCCCTGACTCACCAAAGTCCCTCCAACTTCTACCATGCTAAGATTTCGCTGTTAGGGTAAGAGGATAAGAATTGTCTTTATTTTCCCAGATACCTCATGTGCCACTTCCATTGTCCCAGCTATATGGCCTATGGCATGCTATATTTTTCTGGAAATTTGCAGCCCCAGCACTTAATCCTTGTTCATGGGCAGCAGCAGTAAGAAAAACTTGACATCAGTCAGATTCAGGTCCTTTCTCTGAATCCAAAGACAACACTTCATTCCATCTCAGACTGCAATACACTAAAAAAAAAAAAAAACCACCACAAAAAACCACAAACCCATACCCTGTCAGGTAGCCAAAAAAGTCAAGAATCCATCAGACAGTATTAAAAAAAAAAAATACTGTCAAGCCTCTTTGCTAGTTTTCAGTGAAGACATATCAACCTTACCACCAAATTAGCTAGAAAGTAAAGGAAGTTAAAAAGGAGAGAGAGACTTAGACAGAGTAGCCAATAAAAGTGTACAATGAACTGAATTTCACAACTCCATACACTGATCACAGCTCTGTATCTGGAAATAAATAAATTTTAAAAATAACCAAAAAATCCAAAGTGTTATGGAGTTATCTTTGCTCTAGCATATAGCACACAATTCTATTACCCTTTCTGGATTAGCCAAATGAAGATCAATATATCTATAAAACTCAATGACATGTTAATGCAAACCTTAAAAAAGATAAAATGCCTTTTATCTCAGTCTTAGGAAAACCTAATAAAGAATTAACAGTCCATGAAGCCATGGAATTTCACTCAAGGCTTTACTTTATGCCAGGACTTCCTACTCCATTAATTTTTAACAGACAGGTTTCCCCAGGCTTTGGGACATGTTGGTACAATTGTACATTGCCATTAAAATTGATCCTATAACTTCCTTTGGAGCTGGGATGGGAATTTGGTTGTAGTATGTAGACTTAAAATACAGACAATACCCATAATGGATCAGAAATATAAATCTGGAGCAAGTGTTAAGTAAATATGTTTAAAAAAAAAAAAAAGGCAGACTAATATTCATTTTGATCAATTATGACCATTTGACAAGTAATGAATTTATGAGCTAAAACCTTCACCTGCAGGATGAGCACTTTGGATCAGAGCTCATTTGTAACATCAGCACTTCAAATTTATAGCAGGAGCAACTGCCAGGAATCTAACACAACACTGGATGCTGAATCTTTAAAGGGCTACAATCACATATTAGCCTAGGATTTCGTTCAAGATTGGTCTTCAGAATTAACAAGCCTTCAGTCACTCCCATGGGCTGTGCTGAGAGGTTGGGATCCATAAAGCCAGACACCCCCCCAGGCAGGGTGGGAAACTGATCTCATCCAAGTTTCCAACTCTGTTTCTACTGACAAACACACAGCAGCAACACCAGAAATTTCAAATGTCAGTACCTAAAAACCAAATTAAATCCAATATTTCTGCAGACATTTAGAAGTTGCTTGCTGCTGTCAAAGGTAGCCTGAATACCTGCAGCCTCCACTGATACTAAAGCAGATGCTTCCCACTTCCCTTAGCTGGGATGGGATTGACTTGGATGTCAAAGAAGGTGCCAACTCCTTTAGATACCCACAGCTAAAGACTGAGGCAACGACAACCATCAACCATCGGCAGCACTAGGCTGTTTTCCTAGTGAGAATGTGACAATGGCAGGAGAGGCACAACACAGAGCCCAACCTCATACACTCCTCTGATAGGTTTTGGTCTTGTGAATCAGCACAGGACAAAGGAGACAGCTGCAGGCAGGGAAAACAGTCCCTAGCAAAAGCAGGCAGCAACAGTCCAGGAGAGTGCAGTGACCAAAGAGGAAGTGGAAAGAGCAGGAA
>VWYK01091345.1:2355-22420 GCA_013399775.1 Semnornis frantzii | reverse complement strand
AAAAAAAAAAAAAGGAAAAATAGGATTTTAACTGAGCAGGAGCCTTATCTTACTTTCCTCAACATTTAATCACAATGTTTCCAGCATAAACAGCTTGCAACAAAGACCCAAACTGGTTTAGTTTCCAAAAGCAAAAAGCGTTACAAAACCTGTAAAGTAAATAAGCCATTCTTCACCTGCTGAATATAAAGATATCCCACAACAGCAGGAAATTAAGTCCTGGGAAGTCTGGCCTCCTGGCAGTCCTGCTATCAGGGCAAGCATCGGGGTGCTGAGGTGGCAGGAGCAGCAGTGGGGAACAGAGGTGATGGAGGATGAATTCATGCACTTCCACAGACCTGGTAATCCTCAGCTCTGGGACTGTGCCTGTGCTGTCCCCCACAGCACAGCACAGCCCACACCAGCTTCAGATCTTGTCATTTTATCAATGAGAACCCAAAACGTGTGAAGATCAGCTTTCACTGCACTTCTGTGTTTTCAGGGTAAACTAAAAATCAATTGTGTCTTGTTAATAAAATTCCGCCACAACAAAGCAATTAGTGAGACTCATTAATTTTTTATGCATGTTACTAATGTGCATGAAGCCAGCTGACCTTTCCCTGACTAGTGTAGCACACATTACACAACTTCACGTTCTGCTTGCTCGCTTTGATTTACAGTAGTTGCAGTGGTTTCCAACCAGCAAAGCTGAGCTGGTTTCTCCCTTCTGCCATGTAGTTCCTGATCATGTCTGCCTCCTCCAGCAGGGCCAAAGACTCAGGGAAGCACAAAGACACCTTCAAGCTATTTCCACCTGCAGAACAGATGCAAGCAAAGCCTGACCACACCTGAGGGCATGTGGGAACACAAGGACTTGGTAGCCACAGAGAAAGTCTCTTTGTCTGGAAGGACTAAAGATGGGCAGTCCCTGCCCTGCTCTCCTCTGAGATTATGATGGCTTGCATCCCACTCAAGTACTCACAGCAGGGGACACTCACTGATGGTTTCACAACAAATAGCCCAAAACACCAGTCAGTCCATCCCAGAGCTGGCCCCGGTGTGGCACGAAGCACAGGCTGTGCTGCTAATGGAAGCATGCAGCCATTAAGTCACTAAGGCAGAAATAACAGAATTTAGGAATAAAATGAAACTTCTGCTCGAGTAAGACCTTCTGGATCGGACATTAAATCTGCCTGGTATCTCTCTCCAGTGTCACTGCACACCTATTTTCTCCTTGTAAAGCACGGTATTGATTTTTAAATATTTTCATTCACACTTAGCAGCCTTCCAGGATGGGACTTTATTCTTCAATATTACCCACTGAGGAGTGAAAGGCTGGAACGGATTGCCTGGGAGCACTACAGGGTCTGCATCACTGGGAGCCCATAAGAATGGGCTATTAGTAGCACTGAGCTTGGGACCTTAGGACACAGGCATGGACTAAACAACCCTTCTCGTTCCCTTCCAGCCCTGTTTCTCTATGAGCAGTCAAGCACACTGCACCTGAGACATCAGAAAGTCCATCTGTGCTTTGAGACAGCAGCAGTCTCTAAGTGGTGGGGAAGAAGACAGGTAATCCTACCTTATATCACCCCTCTAAAATCTGGTTATCTAAGATTATCTGTAGACCATGCTCTGAACTTCTCAAATCTTACCAGTCACCACAATATAGTGTGCAAACAGAGCAGCAGCTTTTCAGAACTTGAAGGCACAGCACTTCCTGGGTCAAAGAGAGTCTCATCCTGATTCTGGCCTGTTCACTCAGGACTGGAAGTATAGGTGCACTTACCTATATTTGCACAGTTTCGAGACTCTTGTGGTGAAATGAACTACAATTTGCTGCTGGAGTGTTATTAAATGCAAGTGTCATGTGCAGTTACAGAATGCAACAGCACTGCTGTTCCCTTACATGAGAGATATGTGATATGAGATAATCACAGAATCAGAGTATCAGGGGCTGGAAAGGACCTCGAAAGCTCATCCAGTCCAGTTCCCCCTGACAGAGCAGGATTTCCTGTACCAGATCACAAAGGCACGTGTCCAGGCAGGTTTTGAATATCTCCAGTGAGGGAGACCCCACAACCCCCCTGGGCAGCCTGTTCCAGTGTCCTGTCACCCTCACAGTGAAAAAAAGTTCTCCTCAGGTTTAAAAGAAACTCTATAATGCAGGCTTTGCATAAGGGCAAAGCAAGGAAATGTGGAGAGGAAAACTCATGTCACCCCCACTCTTGTAAGGTCAGTGTGGCCACTGTGAATAAGTGCAGTGGGGCAGAGCAGCTGCTGGAATGCCTTCAGCTCTGAGGGTTGGCTCTACTGCAGGAAGGTGCTTGCCTCATGACACCTTCTTAACATGTCTCTTTTTTTCACTGACCCTTTGACCACAAGTGACTAAACCTGGTGTGCCTTCCAGACAACTTTACCTACAGTCAAACATTCATGCACTATGGATATAACCCAGCTTCTGACCCCATAGATGCAACTAAACCCTGTTCTCCACCAGTCCAGGGTCAGGCTGATTCAACACTTCACAAGAGAGAACCAAGTCTGTACCAGCCAAGGTACACACAATCTGCCTTTTTAGTTTGGCTACTTTTTTAAAAGGGTTTGAGGCTTCTTTTCTAAACTTAACCCCTACACTGCTACAACCTGATGAGTTTTGCTGCAAAATTCCTCCTCTTGTTATTCTTCCAATCTATGACATAGCAAAGCTGTTTGTGTTCTTCCCACAGATTGCAGAAAATCTCTGAGTTTTGACCCCAGCTCTCTCCAACTGTAGTTTCCAGACCCTAGTACTAACAGAGTCACAAGTCAGACTTTACCTTTCCCATCATTTTTCTTCCAGGGGCTCTCAACCCACATCCCAGGGAAAGGGAACAAGCCCAGAGAGGTTTTCAGAATAGTGCCACATTCAAGGGCTAAAGGTCTCTGAAAAACAGTCCACAACTACCACAAAGGAAGAAATTCATTCAACAGCTTTTTGTCATCCATAGTGGGCTCTCAAGCCCTTCAGAAACCCAACTCAAAGTCACCATGGTTATCAGTCATGTTTGGAGGGTTAAATTTGGTAAAATACAGAAGAGTGGCAAGGACTAAGAAGCATTATCCAAGCGACGAGTGCTAATGCATATTTTATGAAGCATCTTCAACCACGGTTCAACGTATCCAAGAATACTTCTGAAAAATGGCAGATTCTGGAGGGGATTTGGAGAGGAAATAACATATAGAATAAGAGGACAGATGTTGCTAATTTATGATGCAAAGGCCTTCACTGAAAAGTGCACATTTTGCTTAAGATTCTCTACAAACGCTATTTTAATGCTGATTTCCTCCTCTTTAGAATTTCACAAACTCTTCTCTGTAAGAACTTCAGCTTGGCTCAGAAGTTTAGCTGGGATCAAAAGCAGCATCTGTAACCAGCAATTACACTGGGGCTTCAGTATTATGCATGTTTTTAAAGCATATCCACTTCTTGACGACGCCACTTGGAAAAACATGGCTAAGCTGAATGCTGCAAATGTGAGAGTGCATTTTGTCCTTCCACTCTTGCCAGGGTTATTGGGACCTTTTGACCTGGCACTAAACTTGGAACAATGATGGAATGGGAGGCAGACAGATGGATAGTTGCCAATAAGAGGGTGGAAAACAGAAGCAAGATCATCTCATGGAAAAAAAAAAAAAAAAAACAAACCAAACAAAAACCAAAACAACAAAACAAAAACAAAACCCACCAACCACCCACAAAAAGTACCTCAGGATATACTGGCCCAGCTGCTTCCAGGATCACAGAAATCAGAATCACTGAGGCTGGAAAAGACCTCTGAGATCATCAAGTCCAGCCTATAACCTAACACCATGACATCAACTAAACCATGCCACCAAGTGCCACATCCAATCTTTTCTTAAAGACCTCCAGGGATGGTGACTCCACCACTTCTCTGGGCAGTCTGTTCCAGTGCCTAATCACCCTTTCCAGAGGAAGTGCTTCCTAATAGCCAACCTAAATCTCCCCTGGCACAGCTTTAGACTGTGCCCTCTTGTCTGTCACAAGCTGCCTGGGAGAAGAGCCTAACCCCCACCTGACTACAACTTCCTTTCAGGTAGTTGTAGAGAGTGATGAGGCCCCTCTAAGCCTCCTCTTCTTCATGCTGAACAACCCCAGCTCCCAACACCTCAAGCACTATCACACAATCTTGCTTTTCCTATCAGCGTTGAAAACCACTTTGAGCACAATCCAGTTGATTCTCCTCTCCTCCCTTCCCACTCTACCCCAGAAGGTTTGAAATAAAACTGAGGAAGATGTGCACCCATATCCCACGTACAGGAGCCTACACAAATTATTTTCCTGCTTAGCAGCCCCTCCACACGGACATGTGGCTTCATTGCTCCTCTGCAGCTCTCCAAAGACACATGCTGCACTGCCAGGGGGTCTGTGAAAATCCTTCTTCTACATAAATATCAGTTAAAAATAAAAAAGGAGAACCATGTGCTGACTTCTCCTTCTGGCATTCATTTCAGACACTGCCGGATTGTGCCAAAGTGCAAATGAATGGCAGACACAATTGTGTGCAGATGCAAAAACCTGACATTAGTCCAGGACTTTCACTCTGTTGCTGGGTAGCTTTTGCTCCTAAATTAAGGAAACGTGATTATTTCACACAAGGTGACATTTAAAAAGAGGAAACAAAACAAAGCAACAAAGCAAGCCACCAACCAACCAATAAAAACAAACAACAAAACCAGAGCAACCTCACAATTATGTAAGTCAGCAATCAAAAAGAAAATGCAAGAATGTGGGTTCCTTGTACAATCACACCGGGGATGAGAGCACCACAGGTTGCCACAGCTCCAAGAGGAGGGCATGCATAGCTTCTTGGTTTCACAATATGATGCAGTCTATATACAGTTAGGCTTTTTCCACCAGCCTTGCTCAGGGTGAGGCAAATCAGGTGCTCACTCAAGGAACTGCAAGTCAGTGCTTTGTTTCCAGCACATTGCTCAGGCTGCCCTGAGCATAAGGCTCATTTCTTCATTGCTTTCCTTTCACCACACTGCACCTCAGAGCTCAGCTAACCTTAGCGGCTCTTCTCCGCACAGTTCTGGGTGAGAATTCTGCTCAGCTACACAGCTGGAACAAGGCAAAAGTCTAAAACATCACCCACCAACCCAGGCAACCCTGGGGTGCCTCAAATCCAGATCTTCACTTCCAGTATGTAACAGCATGTGCTCAAATCCCAGCTGTTCTGCACTTCCCTTTCAAGGATGCCTCTTGCTTCTCCTGCAAATCAGCAATGCCAAGGTGAGGCCCCAGAGAACAAGGAAAGGCAACCACAGATCCTCATCGGAGCGTGGGCTGCACCACTTTCCTTGGCACCACACATAAAAATCCCTGGTAAAGACAGGGAGAGAAGTTTCATCATTCACTCCAACATCTCCACCCAAATGATTAACAACCAGTCAAAAGCTGCTGAAAGCCCAGATCCTGAAAAGACCCATGGGGGTAGCAATGATGATTGTAAGCAGTGCTGATGTCTGGCCTTACCAAGAGCAAATGGGACTTCTACTTCTCCATTAGCAGTGCCTGGAACCATGCACTTTCTATCATCACATCACAGTCACAGCCACATGGCCACGAGCAAACCCCTGTGAAGGAGACTCTTTGTACACCCCACATCCCATCCAGCACCAATTCAAACCAATTGCTGCTGCCTTAGTCCCCATGCTGGTATGGTATCCCCAGTGACAGATCACCTTGGGGATGGTCTCAATGCCACCACACACAGGGTCACACTGCAGACACCTGACTGGATCCAGCACAGCCTTTCCAGGGCTGCTGTGAGCTTAGCAATACTTCATGTTCACATACTCCCAGAGCACTCTCAGAGGAGAGTGATTACCCTGCAGAACACTATCTCACCCAATCCAAGCTGAATTTATTTACTCGTTTTTGTTTGTTTTAATCTGATAAGTTGAAATTTCAGCACACTTGTCTGCAAAACCATTGCATTACAAAGACATAAAACAAATACTGATTGTTTATAGACTAGGTTATTTATTCCCAGTGTATCTTCTCGCCTTTTACTGGCCACGTCTTTTATCAGCAATAACCAAGTACCTTTCAAGTTGACAACCTGTTTGGTTTACGGCAGGAAAATGCATCCAAGTGCCTTTCAAGCCTGCTCTTGCTGCACAGAATTCAAATAGCTCAATGAAAATCGTTCTTTCAAAGTTTAGTTTGGAAGTGATTGGCATTTTCGTTTTGTTTTCTGCTAATCAGTATTGTCTTAGTATGGGCTTCTTAAGGCCAAGCAAACTTCTCAAAATCAACAGTGTCAGTGCCAGAACCAAAGCTCCACATCCACACACTGCCCAAAATGATAGCGTCTAAAAAGAAGAATAACCATAATCAAGGTCCAAGTAATTTCAAGATGACAGGTTAGTTCTTGTTAGCATTAAAAAGGAGCTGGGCTTCAAGGCTATGGGAATAAAATCGGCTAATGAAAAGTGACAGAAGAAAATAGTTAAGAGGCTGACTTGGGGAGCAGTTTGCAGGGATACCCAGTATACTGAGACTTTTATAACTACCAAATTTCAGGGAAAGAGGAGGAAGCCTGAAGACACAGAGTCCGTGTGTGCAAAGTAACAGAGACAAAGCCTGAACACTCAGAGCTGGACTGCAGACCTGCCATGTCCATTGAAGCACAGAGAAAATGGTTTAACTTACACTTATTGAGGAACTGCAGCAGTGGAGCAAAGCCAAGCAGCTCCACGGCCACCTCCCATCCTCACTCCTCTCCCATATCCAGTACCACCAGGCAGGAGTGTGCCTCCTCCTCCCTCCCTCTCTCTTCTGTCCCTCCATCTCCTCACACCTGCTTTCTTCACATGGCTCTTCCCAACATCTATTTCCTTTTGAAAGGGCTGATTCACAAGCAATAATCAAGCTTTTGTGTTTTAATGTTTTGATTGTACTCAGTCCCACACTCTTCCCCAAGCCCCCTCCAGGTTCACAGCAGTGACACCTTCCCTTCAGATTCCCTCTCCAAGAGCCTTCATTTCTCTCCCTAATTGAATTGTTGTCATGGAAATCATTCCTCCTCTCCATCTTAGTGAAAGGCTTTAAAAAACAACAGCCCCCTGCTCTACCACTTTTCCTGCAATCAGCCACTCCAGGTCTCCTCCCCACGCATACCACAGCCCAGCAACTCCTTCTGCCAGACCCTGAAAGCCCACACATCACCTACTGCCCTTCTCCCACAGCCATGGGGTGACCTGACCTGAATATCTGGGCTCTACCACAATATATCATTTTAATACATCTTGTGGGTGATCACTGGATTTACTATGCCACTTTTCTTCTCCTTCTCATGCAATACCCCAGAAGCTGAGGAGCCATGAGACACCAAGCACAGGGCACAGCCACAACCACTGTCATTTCAGTTCTTCTCTGTCTATATATACGCAGGCTTAAATATGAAGTGTTTGGCTTTTTTTTTTTTCTAGAAGTTTCTGCTTACACAACAGGCAGTAATTTTTCAGTCAAGAATTTCTGTTTGTTTTTCCAGGCTGGAGAGTTAATTACTGAAAATCACCCTTGATGAACTTCCAAGATGAAAGTTGCTTGTTCCAGAAGCTGAGCAGGGTTGATCTGGCTCCAAAGAGAAAAGAAGAAATAATGGTGCTCAAAATATAACCCATTAAAATGCTGCACAGGGTGCCCATGCCTAGGAGCTGGCAGTGGGGAGCTGCAGGGACGCTCAGAGGAGAGCTGAGGGTCTGCCCCACATGGGACACAACCACCCCAGAGCAGGGCACAGCTGAGCCCCTCAGAAAGGCTGGTGGGGCCTTGGGGAAAAACACATTTAAGAAAGGGCAAAAACCTGCATGGAGTGAGGAAAAAAGTGTGGGAAACAGTCCTGTGAGCACACAGGTCTGAGCAGGGCAGGGGGAGCTGCAAGTGCTGGGGAAGAAAGGCCACTGCAGCCAGGAGGGACACACCTCAGAGGGCAGAGGAAAGGGTGGCAGAGAGGAGCTGTTACAGACTCTGATTAGAGTCTCCCATTCTCCATCCCCTTCTCAGTGGATGGAGAAGATGGAGGACCTGGGAACAAATTATAGAATTGTTTTCTTTGGAAAAGACCTCTTTAGATCATTGAGTCCAACTGTTGACCTAAGACCACCATGGCCATTGAACCTTGTTCCACAGTGCCATGTCCACACATTTCTTGAACATCTCCAGTGATGGTGATTCCAACACCTCCCTGGGCAGCCTGTTCCAATGCCTGACCACTTTTTAAGTAGAGACATTTTTCCTAGTATCCAACATAAACCTTCCCTGACACAATTTCAGGCCATTTTTTCCTCATTCTGTGTCTTGCTAGTAGGGAGGAGACACCAACCTCAGTCTCACTATAATGAAGGAGTAAAGTGGAGGCAATAGAAAGTGAGGGGTTATCTTCAGCCAGGATTTGAAGCAAAGCCTGTGCTCAGACCTGGGCCATGACAAAGCTCAAATCACCCAGAGCAACCCTTGGCAGAGAGCAGCCCTACTCAACAACTACAAGATCAGTCATGTTTACTAAAAACCAGGACTAAGGCTAGATGAAGAGGATCTTAATGTTTATCAGTACATTATACTGGAGTCTGCAAAGAAAAGTTTTTTTATGTGCATCAGGAACCCCACCCATGGCCCTAAGCATCCATGGAGTACCATGCCCATGCAGCCGTGGTCACTCCAGCCCTGTGTCCTGCTGAAAAACACACCCACAGCACCTGCAGAGTCTGTGCTTTCCTCCTCTGTTCACCGGCACTTCCAGGCCAACCCCAGACAAAACCGGCAGGAAGAGACTCCTCAGCTAAAACAGCAATCACTCAACCAATCCAATAATGGTGATGGCACCAAACCAGGACACTTCCTTCATATTTATTTGACTGGTGCAAAGGCAAAACCAGAGGCCAGTGTGAGGCCAAGGACTGCTTTCAGTACTTCAAACACAGAAGGCCTGCACAGAGAACCAAGATTAAAATATCCTAAATCCCAGATAGGAAGACACAAGCAAGCACTCAGCCGTGACTAATATCCCAAATATTCTCAAGATGGAAAACAAGAAATCTGCTCCATGATCATCAATTCAGTGACAGAGTCCCATAAAGCTACTAATTAGAATGGTGTTTACAGCCTATATTTCATTTGATGTTTTCACTCTGATTAGTTATTCTGTCACCTGCAGAGAGCTAGTTAGCTGAATGCAAAGATGTCATTGGACTTAATCAACTAAAGTAGCATTTCATAGAGTGAATTCAGATAGCTCTGTCCAGCTCTGGGCTGTTACCCTGTTAATAACTTTCATAAAAACTACAGTTGAAAACTAAAGAGAGTCAAGCTAGGTCAGTGCTCAGAAGACAGATACTTGCAAGAAAATGGGTGAGTTGAAGGAAAATTGTGTGTTACTGATCTTTGCTTCTGCATAAGCACCCCAGCTGGACACCGCAGCCTATGGAGGAGATACAAAGGAAGGTTCAGTGCTCCTGCTGTCCTGGATTATGTAGTGCATCTCCTAGAAAAAGCAATGCTCCTCCCACTATCCTCTCACATCGAACCATCTAGCCCACCTGAATTGCTTTGAGATTTCAAGTAAGACTGGAAGGCTTTCTCTCCCTCCCAGCCAGGCTGTCAGTAGTCACAGGCTCTCACACTGTGCCTCGCATCCTGCTGAGCCCTCCCCAGGGCTGCTGGAGCAGCAGCATCACTTCATGTGTCTTCCCTGCACACAGCCCTGCAGAGTGCCTTTTTATCATTACATGACATGCTGATTTTTGTCCTGCTGACAGCCTACCGTAACCCCAGATCCTTCTCCTGAAGTGTTGCCTAGCCTGCTATTTGCCATCTGCAGCAGTTCTTGCCCCAAGCTATCACTTGGCCCTTTTATCCTTTTTTCCAGATCACCATTTCAATCTGTTCGGATTATTTTAAGAAAGTGCTCTGGTTCTTCTTCCCCAGAAATCTGCAGTCCCTCCTGACTTTATATCACCTGTCAGTTTAACAAACGTGCTCTCCATTCCATTACCCAAATTGATAATGAAAATACTGAACAGAGATGGACAGGAGCCAGCCCTGCAGAGCCTCACAGATTTTCTGGAAATCCGAGACAAATGGACTGCTCCATAAAGCCCTGGCTCTTCTTTCTCCTCTGCTTTAGACACTGGTACCACTTTTGCTGTTCCCTTTCTCCCAGGCAATTTTTACCTCACACACACACCCCCAGAGTACACTCCCACAGCACTGTGAATCTGCAGCCAGGTCTCTGGGGCATCTGAGGCTGCCAAGACCCTGCTGAAAACACCTAAAACTGCAGTCGCTGGGAAGCCTTCCCTTTAAGTGCATGTTTGGGGTCTCTCACTCGCATCACTCTTGCCAAGGCAGCCTGACACAGCAGCACCTCTGGCCTTTTCCTGCTCAGCACTCACAACCAGCAGCCTGGTTGGTGAAAAACTCAAATATACTTTTGCTTTAGAACAAAAATTGTTGCTTTTTCCCCCCCATTTAGCTTCTTAATCACAGCTAGCCAAGCTTGAAAATGCTATCCTGCATTATGCAATAATCCACTGAGAGCAGGGGCATTTTGCATACACTGCATGCTGTAAAGGAAAGCATTTCCCCCCTCTCGGCTAAGGGCAAAAAAACCCACAATCCACGCAAAACAAACAAACAAAACCTTTGTGCTCTAAGAGATGTTCACTTTTAACAGCTATTTGTTCCATTTTAGTTATTCATCTACCGACAATATTTCTGACAAAAGCAGAACAGAAACAGCTCTGTTTGCAGGGCTGGGCTGTGTTCAGCCTCTCAGGTAGCAATAGGACTGGGGAGAACGGAACAAAGCTAGAAATGGGTAGATTCACACTGAATGTTAGGAAGAAGTTCTGCACCATGAGGGTGCTGAGACTCTGGAATGGGTTGCCCAGGGAGGTGGTGGAAGCCCCATCCTTGGAGGTGTTTAAGGCCAGGCTGGATGAGGCTCTAGACAACCTGATCTAGTGTGAGCTATCCCTGCCCATGGCAGGGGGATTGGAACTATAAGATCCTTGTGGTCCTTTCCAACCCTGACTGATTCTATGATTCTAACTCAGCAGCATCACAGCAAACAGGGAGACGGTGGATGATGCTGGCTGATGAAGGTAATGTTCTTGCCTTCTGTCCTGGTATCTCAGTGACTTCACCACAAAGCTAGATGATCCTTGTGGACCCTTCCAATCCTGACTGGTTCTATATTCTATGGTTCTATAAAAGCCATAAGGAGTTTTGCCTCAAATTCCACTTAAAAAAAACAAACAGTAAAGGCTGCCTCCCCAAACATGGAAGGGTTGGGCGAGGAGGGGGGGTGTTTGTTTTCTGAAGGGAAAAAGTCATTATTATGGCTTATTACTACTCTCTACAAGACACAGAGCACTGATTAATAAACTGGTCTGCTCATTGCATTTTAAAACTAGAATTAATTTTTCAGACAACCTGCATGCAAAGTTGCAGCCCAATGCAAATTAAAACAGTAATAAACACTTCAAAACCATGTTTATAATAGAAATGTTAACAAATCCTTAACTGTAATGATAATGGCTTGCTAGGCAGCTCTGTAATGTAAAATTAAGCCTTAACATGTCTTAATTTTTTTTTTTTCCACTGGGTCATTTAATAATGTGATAACTCATTTCTTTCCTCTGCCTTCATCCCTCACATTGCCATGGAGACAATTGTGAATCAGATATAAATAAAAATACCCTAACACTGTGGCACCACATGTTCTTTTGATCCACTGCCAACATGATTTTTAAAAAATCACAGAAATGTACAGGAGCTCAAATAATTAACAATTCACTTGCTAAGAAATCACTTCTTTTTTAGCCAATTTCCTGGTGATTTGCTAACTCAGGACTGTTCACAAACACAAGCAAAAAAATTCAAAGTTCTAGATTTCCTTTCCAATATCTACTTTGCACTTTAATTAGTAACTCAGAGGCAAGCAAATACCTCAGGCCAGAGCCCAAAAGCCATCATTGCATTTCCTTTTCTAGTCTCACCAGTCTCAGTGTAATTTGTAATGGCAATTTTAAGGTAGTTTTTCATGGTTTGAGATCAGAATTTAGAATCATAGAATGGTTTAGGTTGAGAAGGAGCCTCAAAGATCATCCAGTTCTAACCCCCTGCCATGGGCAGGGACACCTCCCACTCGTGCAGGTCACTCAAGGCCTCATCCAACCTGGCCTTGAACACCTCCAGGGAGGGAGCAGCCACAACCTCCCTGGGCAACTTGTGCCAGTGTCTCAACACTCTCACTGGAAAGAACTTCTTCCTAACACCCTAAAATCTCCCCTCTCCTAGTTTAAACCCATTGCCCCTCATCCTGTCATTGCAAGACCTTGTCAACAGTCCCTCCCCAGCCTTCCTGTAGGCCCCCTTCAGATACTGGAAGGCTACTCTAAGGTCTCCTCAAGGCCTTCTCTTCTCCAGGCTGCAGAGCCCCAACTCTTGTAGCCTGTCCTCATAGCAAAGCTGCTGCAGCCCTCTGAGCATCTTCGTGGCCTCCTCTGGACTCGTTTCAACACTTTCATGTCTTTCCTGTGCTGGGGGCTCCAGAACTGCACACAGTACTCCAGGTGGGGTCTGACGAGAGCAGAGTAAAGGGGCAGAATCCCCTCCCTTGCCCTGCTGCCCACACTGCTCTTGCTGCAGCCCACGACTCTGTTGCTGCCTGGGCTGCACTCACACTGCAGGCTCATGTTGAGCTTTTCATCACCCCAGACCCCCAGGTCCTTTTCCTCAGAGCTGCTCTCAGCCATTCACCGCCCAGCCTAGATCTGTGCTTGGGATTGCACTGACCCAGGTGCAGGACCTTACACTTGGCCTTGTTGAATTTCATGAGGTTGGCCTGGGCCCACCTCTCCAGCCTGTCCAGGTCCCTCTGGATGGATCCCTGCCCTCTAGCAAATCAAGTTACATATAAGGTAATCCAGAAGTATTCAGTGAACTTTACTGCCAGCCTCTGTTATCAGAGGTGTCAAAACGAGCACATGGATGCCTGCTTCTGTATGAATTTTAGTACATACAGCAGTAGAAAGATTAAGATTAATTAAGCATTAATGATCTTGACACCCCTTAATTGCTGCCCACTGATAGAGGTCATAATCCCTGATATTATCCATGTTCTCAGAAATCCTGATGCAAAAACCTCCTCTGTGACAATACCACCATGAGTTTGCACAAGGGCAGGTCAGGGGCAGTGGCTTTTGCGGCCAGAGGGTGCTAAATCCAGTCCTTGCCTAGGGGCACATGGTCCCAGGCAACTCCAGTGTTCACCATACCTTGTCACTGTCACCCTACATAACCCATAATAACTTGTAGCTCTCTGCTCACAGCATGAGGACAGTCCTAAGGATTTCAGCTTATTAAAGAACTCTACTGTCTGCTTCAACCTTTGAAGTCAGGGGAGAACTCAGCATTCTCAGGTTTCACAAAGGCTCTTCTGCAACTCAAAACATTTTTTAATTTGCAATCACACAAAACCCTCAGTTAAGCAGCATTATTACAGCAGTTACACACTATCCCGTTCAGCTTCACTGAGCATTTCCAGCTCAGCATCCCAAGAGGAGAGATGTTTCTCAGAACAGCATTTTCCATCTTCTGCTGCCTTAGAAGTAGAAGGGCCAGTGCTGGACTGACCAAGTTATTAATCATTGCCAGGTCTCTTCCATTAAAACATACAGGCTACGACTCTACAAATACCTCTGTGTATCACAGGGAAATCTCACGCATACGAGGTCTTGTAAAAAAAGCCCCCAGTTCTAATAACTGTTTTGTCCAAAAGGATTCAAAGTGATTTAAGAGCTAAACTCTGACTCTCAAGAGCAACATAAGCACCTAAGAAGTTTAAATAATAGCAAGGACTCGATGGCTCAGAACTTGCCTTCCCAACATAATTCCTGCTGTAACAGCTAATTACTGATACAGCAGGTATGACTCGATGCCAGCCCCATCCTTTTGGTGATTTACAATTATCTGCTTCATGAGCAGACTGCAGGAAGATAAGAAAAAAGAAAGAAAAAAAATAAAGGGGGAAAAAAATAAAAGTAAAAAGGTCACTCTTTCCCACATGAGAGCTGCTCAG
Organism: Semnornis frantzii; assembly: GCA_013399775.1. NCBI lineage: Eukaryota > Metazoa > Chordata > Aves > Piciformes > Ramphastidae > Semnornis > Semnornis frantzii. The sequence goes on along the minus strand of VWYK01091345.1, from coordinate 8,285 downwards.
GGCTGGTCCATGGGGAAATAACACATGTCGACCAGCCCCACCAGCTGTCTACAGATGGAGAGCTTATACAGCAGCTGCTCCAGCTTCAGCTCTGTCCCATCCTCCTCTTCAGTAACTCGCAGGTGGAGAAATCCACCAGCCAGGTCTTTCAGAAATGAGACACCAGTGCACTTGAGGCATTTGCCCTTTCTCTGTCAGCACGTAGAGGGCAATGGCATTCAAACTCTGCTTCGAATCCAAATAAATACAACAGATACTAAGTGGATAAAGCCTAATGAAGAATCTATGCCTGGCAACCAGCACAGAAAGATAAACAGAAAGCACTAATTTTGTGTGAGGAGAATTCAGGTTTTTGTGCATCTCTTCCACTAGGTCCTGGTGTTTTATCGAGCAAAGCAAGCTGATGTATTAGCAAGAGAAATGAATAACCCTAACATCAGGAAAAGTGTATGGTGTTTAGTTCTGCAGAGCAGGTAACACCAGCCCACCACCACAGCACAGGTGAGCAGAGACACACAGACCTACTACACGCAGTCAAATCACCTTCAGGTTCCCAGGAAATGCCAAAGATCCATGGGATGAGCAGGAGGATGAAACACAGCAGCAAAAGAAAAAAGCAGGGACAGTGGAGGCTCTTTCTCACTTTGTGCATAATTCAATCTAAATTATGTGCTCACACTTAGCAGCCAGCAGTGAATTTGGGGGAAATAGGTTACCACAGGGGCTTTAGCCTCCTGCATAGCTCCACTGTAGGAAAACTGAATGACTTTCATAACTCCCGAGGGGCTGCCTTTGGCTTACTGCCTCCATCCAATTCCTCTCTTTGATCTAGCTCAGTGATCTAAAAATTAAGTTAAAATATAAACATGGATATCCATATCACAAAAAGTGTCAAGGCAGGAGAGTGTTTTCAGGTGAGGCAGAGGGCTTAATCCACAATATAACTTTGATATGTTGTCAGTCACCAAAAAGGTCTTCGACACCTACAGCCTGGGTAATACAGGAAAACACAGATGAACTTCTAATCGGTACACTGCCTATCCTTGGGAGGAAAGCATGCATAACAATTCTGTGTTATACATCCATGTCCCAACTGGACAAATCAATGATTCATGACTTCTCTGAATGCTAGGCTGCACAGTATCCTTTCTCCTCCTCCATTTTTGTGCACACAGTTCTCAACCAGCCTGAAACTATTTCCGCAATAGAATGATCCAGTCTGGTGACCTGACTCAGTCAGTTTCCCACAACGTTTCACAGTTAACCCCAGTGTAAATAGCAGAGACTCAAAAAAGAAAAAAGCATAATCCTCTGAGGAAGCCCTCGGTGACAGGCAAGCTGGTATCACTTGGCCTGAAGTCCCATCCCTTGTCTAGCAGCTCTAGCTGCTGGAGCTTGTAACCAGTTTGGAGTAAACCTAATAGAGAAATGCACTGAGAGGTTTAGAGAGACAACTCAGTCCTCAGAGATGGAGTGCTGGAGTAAAAGCTGACTAAGTCTACTGACTTTGTAGAGATGTGCTCAGAATTCTTCCACTATCCAAGACTCCTCTCACTGTTTCTTGTTCCTACAGTTTGCTTTGAAAACTGCTGTGCAGAATCAAGTTCCAAATAGGTGGGTACTGTGCATGGATGCAACTACAGGAAAGAAAGGGGGAAATTATGGGATGTCCCCCCCGAGAGCCACTGTCCCATCACAGTGAAACTCATGGGATGCCAAGGTCATCTCAGGGAAGGAACTAATGCAGATCCAGCCTCAACTACAGCACAGGGCTCACCTGGGAAGGAAAGTTTCAGCTGTGGTGCTGGCTTAACATACTCCAACAAAACAACTTTGTAGGAGGGTCAGTAGCATCTCCCAGCCACACTGCCCACCCAAGTTACTGCCAGCAGTGCCCACGTGGTGCCTGCTCAGCCGGGAAAGCAAGATTCCTTGTGGTCGCCCAGCCAGCAGGACTGCCCTCAGCCAGGCAACAGGAGAGAGACAGCCGGAGCTGTCAGCTGGAGGAGCCACCTCCATCTGGCTTGGAAGCAGCCAGGCAGGACTTTCAATGGCAGACTAATTTTGCAGGCGTTCTCTCTGCTTTATGGCTGGAGGATTGAGACACGCACAGGCGAGGCACCCTCTGAAATTCACAGCCCAGCCACCATGCAGAGCTGAACCCAGATCTCTTGATCACAGCTTAATAACTTAAAACACAAGAACATCTCCTACTCTCCTCCACCCAAACACCTCAGTAATCATTAAAGATTCAAAAGGGAGCCGGAAAGCCTACACACCAATTAAATGGTGTTTCAGTAAGATATCATTTTTGTGATGGACGCACTGCAATCTCCCCTGCGCTCCTTCTGTGGGGTTCTGGTTTTCATCAACTGCTGTAGCACAGAGTTAATGACACACAAGTTTCCACCCTTGTTAGGATTTTGCTGCCCATGTTCACTCACAACTGCTCCCTGTATTTCTTAGCAGTTTGATAACAAAGCAAAGCACTTGTGAAACTGGCCCCAAGCTCCGTTCGGTGAACTGTGAATTAACTGTAAATATAATTAGAGCTGTACCTCACACTCGGGACTGGGAGGAACAGGAGGTCTGCCCCAGAGCTGTTACTACAGCAGTGCACAAGTCCAGGGCCGATAAAAATAGCAGCCCCAGTAAAAGAGCAGAATTAATTATATCAACTGTTACAAGCTACACAGAGTGGTTGTTGCTCTACTTCAAAAACCAAGAGGAAATTCCTCGGTCCTTCCTGTGCTGTTTGAGGAACAAGTGATGGTCTGAGCAGCCACAGTCCCCTCCTACTACATCGTTGCTTTCCAGGAGGTCTGACTCCACAGAGCACTACTCAACCACAGAGGAAAAATAAGCCAAAATTCTCTAATACAGATATCCAAACTGATTTACAAAAGTACCCATCTGAATCCTTCTGGAAAAATGCATCTTTTTGGTAAGATACATCATAAGCATCCACAGACTCATCAGAGGGCTGCCCATGCCCAGTGAAGGGACTGGTGCTCTCATATGACAAGCCATAAAAGATGATCAGAGCTGCAGTGGAAGGGCATAGAGAGGTTTGAGCTGTGACAGTTGCAAAACTGCAATATTTCCATGAAGTAGATGCATGGTTCCCCTTGTTGGACTGGGGGGCACTGAGCAGGGAAAGTGATAATGGGTCAGAGCAAGGACTGGAGGACAGCAGGAGCAGCTTCAACTGAGTGCAGTGAAGATCAAACTGAGTGATTCCAGCAAAGGATCTTCTGAGGAAAACAGGGCCAGTGACAACAAGCCACAGTTTGGAAGACTTAATCTGTAAGTCAGGAAGGTCCTTCTTCAGAAGGAGTACAATAAGAGGCCCCAGAGACTGGACCAATCTCCATCCTGGATGGTGTTTGACGCTCAGCTCAGCAAAGTCACTGCTGTCGTGACATCATGTGGGCACCTATTTGGGAGGTGACTGGGCTGGAAACCTCCAGAAGATCCTTTCTTGAGACAATTCTCAAGTGTCATGAGACACCAGCTGTGTGAAACTAAAAAAAGATGCATCTAGTAGAAGGCAAGTACAGGAAAACACAGGGCATGAAGAAGAGTAAATGTAGGAGACTGAAGCCCTGAAGGTGCCTTTCTACAAAAACTGGTGTTCTGTGGTAACTGGCTTCTGCAGGGCAACAGGGTGAGACCTGCAGCAAAGGCAAAACAGTCAGCCAGCACAATCATCCCTTTCCACTCAAGCTGAGGATGGAGGCTCGGCACCCTTTGCCATGGGAAGGACCAGCAGAGAGAGCCTCCCACAACCCAGCCACATCCCACGGCCTCCCAGCCCTATAGCAGAGCCACTTCCTACTCCAGGACTGCAGGGGCAGTTACCTCTGAGTAACACAAGCAAGACAAGGGCTGTGTACTCATCTGCACATTGTTGACTTATATCCATGGCCAGAGAGGCAGGCAACACACCATAAATCGAACAAAGAGCCTCCTTGTAAGGTAACATCTCCTTGTGCTGCATTCTCCCATAAACAAGCAAGATTTATGCATTCCTGGGGCTATTAACAGGAGCCATTTGTCTTTGTTTCTGCATGTAACTAATGGAGACACCAGCAACGTTGATGAGCCTCGTGGGATTAATTACTAATGCTATTTCCAAGGGGGTATCTATGGACTTGGTTTCCCTCACATAAAGGAAACGTCAAGCATTTTTCGAAACCCAGGATGAATTCCATTTAAGAGCCCAATGGCCCATGTGAGTGCAATCATTACCAGGCTCCGATGTGGCCTAGCGAAAAATTGCAAGTGTCCAAAAGGTTGACAACTTCCTCAAGTTTTCTTTAATTACTTCGTTTTAACAGCTATTAAAGCAGCACAGCGAATCAGCTCCAACAAGACAAAGAAAAGAAAATTTAAAACAACGACAACAAACCCCCACAAACCCAAGAAAAAACACATAATAACAAATCCAGTAGGTCTATGTGAATCTACTCTGACCAGAACTGAGGTAGGTAGTGAATGGTTGGAGAGCAGTCCTGAGGAAAAGGACCTGGGGGTCTGGGTTGATGAAAAGCTCAACATGAGCCCTGCAGTGTGTGCATGCAGCCTAGACAGCAACTGAGTGCTGGGCTGCAGCAAGAGCAGTGTGGGCAGCAGGGCAAGGGAGGGGATTCTGCCCCTTTACTCTGCTCTCGTCAGAACCCATCTGGAGTCCTGTGTGCAGTTCTGGAGCCTCCAGCACAGGAAGGACATGGAACTGTTGGAGCAGGTCCAGAGGAGGGCCACGAAGATGATCAGAGGGCTGCAGCAGCTCTGCTATAANTGTTGAGTGAAGGCCTTGAGTGACCTGTACTAGTGGGAGGTGTCCCTGCCTGTGGTGGGGGGTTGGAACTAGATGATCTTTGAGGTTCCTTCCAACCTTACCATTCTATGATTCTATGATATCCATTAACTAGCCTGGGAGAACCTGGAATTCAAGGTTGTCCCATTTCCAGGGAGTGTGACACAAATCACAAACAAAGTTCTAAAAAATTCCATGGCACCTCAATAAATCCAAAAGTCTGCAGGACTTAATACCTTAGAGCCTTATGTTTTCTGTAGGTTCACCTTCCTACTGAGTGTCCATGCTGGGGCACAGAATAACCAAACCAGGACAGATCAGAAATAGTGGAGACAGTTTTAACTTTGTAAATATGAGCTTTCACCAAGATGACACAAACAGAAATGAGTCATTAACTTAATTCATTTTATGAAAAAGTTGAATAAAGGTTAATAGAAAATTAGTCATCTTTCCTTAGGTTTTTTTTTTTTTCCTTAGCCATCCTACACAATTTAATTAAAACAGTGCAATGGAGTTCCAGAGGATGATTAAAAATAACCTCTCCTTTTTCTATTAAACTCCTTAGGTTTGTACAGGAATTCCTATAGAACCTTATTAAATTTCTGTTTACCTCTGCTACATTTAATTTCTATTCCATACATCTTTTCTTTAAGTCCAAAGGGATTTCATGATGGGGGTGGCTCATTAACTAAGTACTTTCCCATGGCTGGCAGTCCAAACTTTGGATTAGCAGGAAAACCTCCACAGTATGAAAGCTCTTTAATAAGCAACATTATTAGCTTTGCTTTTCTGAACAGGAGACAGAAAGTTGAAAATATCTCCTCTAGTTATCACTGCTGTAACCCAGCTGAAGAAGACAGGAATAAGAAGGTTGGCATGCCTGTTGTTGGGGTTTTTCTCCAGCCTTCTTGGCATTTGTATTTCAGTGGCTCACGCAAGAGTACAACACATAGCAACTCAGTTGCTCTGAAAGGCAAGAATGTTCTTCGCCCATTTTCTTATGTTGCTGTGGAGCCAGAGCCATGCAACATTTATTAAAACAAGGCTAGGTTGCTGTACAACAGGTAGGATATATCCAACAAAATGATAAAAAAAAAAAAAAAAAAAAATC
>VWYK01091326.1:1148-24204 GCA_013399775.1 Semnornis frantzii | reverse complement strand
ACCGGTGCTAGTGGGAGGTGGCCCTGCCTATGGCAGGGGGTTTGAACTAGATGATCCTTGAGGTCCCTTCCAACCTTACCATTCTATGATTCTACCCCTGATTGCATGGTCAAAATTCCAGACACTGAGGGATCTCTCAGTCCTGAGCTGAGTTCTGCCTAAGCTGTGTAGGCTTGTGGGACCTAAGGCTGGTGCTAGGGAGGTCCAAGTAGCCAGTACGTGTTCTGCTAATGACTAGATTCACACTAAACACAAAGGAGGAATGTGAGTGAGGTTATGAGGTAGTATCACACAGGCTACATCATATGGAACTGGGCTGGAATAGCTTGAGGCTTTACTCTATTTTGATGGCTTGGTGGGGTCTGAAAGGCATGACTCAAGGGGACTTGGGAGGTGGGTGGATTCTAGGCAGCAAAACTTGTGCAGAACATGAATCATAGACTAATTGAAAGACATAAAAGAACCATGTAAACTTAACGGCCCCTTGGAAAATAATTACATTCATGTCTCATTAAAGGATCCCTTCATTTGTCACTGAAATGCAGCTATTTCCACAGTGGAAATGAGGAGCTGCTTCACAGCACCTTTCAGTAATAGGAAGAGAACTAAAAGGATAAGCTGCACCTAATTGCAAAGTTTTATTGAAAAAGGTGAATGTCAGGACTGAAAAAAAAAAAAACAGTAATTGCTCTGAGCAGAGTCGAGCCTGCACATCTCTTGAAACAAGCATTAGCAGTTCAGCCCTGACCAGAAGCAGCTGGATCCCTTCATTTTATACTCATCTAAGTATCAGAACTGTCAAGTGTTAAGTTTATGTATCCTAGAGGAGAAGCCAAATTGCACTCAGCCATGTACAGCAGGATGATTTAAATGGCTAACCTTTTAAACAGGGCAGGGCTTGTTTTTATAGATACCACAGCTTCACATCCCTGAACTGGGTTTGAGATAATTTTATTAATGTGTGAAATGTTATGAATCAGATGATACAGATCAGAAAGCACAGTTCTGCTAAACTTGGGAACTTTAGTTTTCCATTTCATTACATAAACTAATATGATCTATCAAAGGACAGTTAGACTCTTAAATCATTGTCTGCTCTATTTGAATGTAGTTTGAACCAGATAAGCCTAAAAGTATAAAGCAAGAATATAAGTAGGAAAATGAAAGGTTGCTTTTTACCCCTGAAGAAGCTTTAGACTGACTTTGAAAATAGAACATTACTTCCCCATTCTTCTTCCCAGCTCTCTACTCTTTAATATTTTAGGGATTTCACAATGTGGTTACCAAAGATTGAGAATACAAGTCTAGGTAATAAAAAGGAACAGGACTAAAAATGGAGGCTTATAACCTAAACTAGAACAGCATCAAATCTCAGCTCCACAACAGCAATCTCACAGTACATTACCATAAATCCAGAGTTAAAAATAGAAAACCAAAGAAGGATGTTACATTGTTAAAATGTAGTTGAAAAATTCATGAGTCTTCTTTAGAACTATCCAGTCTCTCTAACGTACTTAAGGGACTGGCAGTTTTGTTCCCAAGTCTGTCTCTCTGCAGCTGAAGCACTGACAAAGTGGAATGAATATGAGCTGCCTGACTGGGTTAACCCAGACATATTGCAGTGCATCGGTCCAAAGTTCTACCATCTATCATACATCACTGTCTTCCTCACACTGCAGCACACAGCCTGCCCTCCAAGGCTGTTTTGGTTCCTCCATTCTCAGGAGGACAAGAATCACAGCCGCACCAAGTAAAACTAAGGATTACCCACCTCCCTTCTGGCTAAATTGAATTCTGAAGCTTGGTAGATTTGTATTTTAGTACTACACCTACTCTAAGTATAGAGCTGCTAGTTTTGATGTAAAAGATGGGAGACATACATGAAGAATTTTCTATAAACATCTCCAAGAATTTTAGGCATTTGTCAGTTTCCAGGCAAAGAGCTGAAAGGAGAAGTGTCCTGATTTTGAAACTTTGTATCAACTAAAGATGGAACAAAATAAGCCCAAGTTCCTAACTTTTCTTCTCCTTGCTTCCTGGACTTGGGTTGTAAAATACGGTCACCCATCTACCTCAGCCTTGTATTAAAAGGAGAGCTAAGTGTTGAAATTGAGATAGTATCATTAAAACAGGGCTTAAAGGTCCTAAGATGGTTGAGGAGGAACAGGCCACCACAAACTGACAGAGCTACATGAAATTCCAGTCTGGTCATGGGAAGTATTGGAGTCCACACGTCTCACAGACAGAGATCTGCTATTAAAGAACTTACTCTTTTTTTGAGAGAATTCAGTGGCAATTCCCCAAAAGCTTTCCACATCATGCTAAGAGCTTTTGCATTTTATTTAATGACCTCAGAAAATACTGTTCTATGAAATGAAGGGCACAGAGCACACTGTGTCTTGCTGTAGTAAATGTGGTAGTGGTGCTGCTTTTAAAGATGACCAAGAGAATTTTTCAGTGAGTGAATTAACTTGCTAGCTATTGATTGATTAATTTTCCAGATCAAAACCAGGAGAATTTGGGTTTATTCCAGCTGGTGATTTCTGATGGGTGTAACTATCCCAAATCATGTCTTTTGATCCTCTAGTTAAGTCTTTTAGTTTATATGCTTACAGCATAGGTTGATAAAGGCTGCTGGGTAACGATGATGGTAAAGTATTTGCTCAAATAGCAGTACTTGGTTTAGAGGGAGCAAAGATAAAACTCTTAAGGGGTATTTTTATGTGTTCTGTAATACACTGAGACTGAAACCATGATGGTGCAGGGACAGACTTGTCTACCTTTCTTCCTTAGCTTCCTTCTCAGGAGTCCTGGAGGAGCAGTGTGTGCTGCTGTTGCACAAGAATAGTGAACAGTGAAAAACTGAGACACAGAAATGAGGACAGTACCTGCAATAGCTTGCAAGTGAGTGCAGGAAATGTATCCCACAATTCTTTGGTCCTGAGGTGTACTTCCCACTTGCACCTGGAAGGAAAGAGGAAATAAAAAGGCAGTTAATGGCAGGGTTCACACAACTGTATTTCCAGCCCCACTGTGCAGCCTTTGTATGTGGCACTGGCCTTTGTCACACACACAGAGGCTTACTGGGATTCCACTTGCTGCTAGCACACTGACTCCTTCCTCATCACCAGTACTTGAATGGTTCGATTTTGATCTGCAGCACACTCCCCCCACTGGTTCTGGTTCTGTCACAGTTATGCTGCCACTCTTTGGCATCCCAGCACCTGTTCACATGCAAGAGTCAAGTCCATCACTGAAGTGCCATGTAGTGCTAATGTTATCAGCAGTCTTATTTTGGTATCTGCATAAGACTAGAATGCAGAAGGAATAATTCTGAGGGAGTTTGGGGGGGGAGTGATGAAACATGAAATAAGTCGTGGCTTTCACCTTGTTTTCTCCATTCCATAGCATTTGTTTGCATTCTTCCTCAGAGGTGTTGGGGATTTTTGCTATGTCTCAGTAAAGCATTTAACATTCTCCAGCTCGCAGCAGCACCTCCCATGTCTGTCAACCATATGAAAACACAGCATGCGCCCCTGCTCTTACACAGGAGGCTCCCAGGGAAGCTGATATGTAGTGTAATTCCTTGTCTATATCATATGTTATGGGCTTTAAAAAATACATTTGCTGGTGGACACAATAAAATTAGTATCAAGTTCTGGTTTAGGTTTTCAACTCTATTGAAGGTTCTGACAGTTCAGAACTAATACAGTTGCAAGTCAAAATTCCCAGCAATTTGAAAATCAAGATCTAGATTGAGGCAACAAACTAATCTGAGCATATGGTGTTCCTGTTGACAGTTAATGTGGCAACAATTCATGGACTGCAAAAGAGAATGCCCATAGAGGAAAGCCATACCCAGAGCTCAGAAACAAAACCACAGGTGAGATTCACAGAGTTTCATCTGACACCTTGAAATAACAAGCAGAGCTCTGTTTCATACGGATGCAGTTTTTGTCATCTTGGGTGGTTTTCTTGTTTTTCACCTAGCCAAGAAGTGTCTGATTCACTTTATACCTGGAGAGTCAGTTTCACAGTAAGTGAATTTAGAAGTCATTTGTACTCAACAATGCCTTGTTAACTTTCATTTTTTGTTCCAGCTAGGAGTGTATGTAATAAACAACTTGCATTATTCTGTCCTCAGTCTGCTCAGTCCCCTTTTAGACAGTTTTCCAAATGGATATTGATGGTATTCTCATTGCTGTTCCTATCAGTTAACCTGCTTTAGGGAGGGCTAAGACAGAGGCAGACAAGGAAGACACATGGTCAGTGGTGAATCAACCCTTAAGCCAGCAGATTCTCCTCAGCTCACCAGACTGTAGCAGAGCCTCAGAGGAGATGCTCATCTGCCAGATGACTGATAAGAGCTTCACCACACAGGCCTCTTTCTTCCTTTCCAGGCTGCCTTGGCCTGACTGTATCATGTCACAGGTGAATTAAAAGGAGCGGCCAAGCCATACCCAGAGCTCAGGTGTGCTATTCCAGAAGAAAAATGGGAAACCATTAGTTTGTATCCTCTAATACCTGAGCAGGCAGGTGTATGAATTTTCCCAACTCAGTAACCAAAACATGGATTATCTGTCTTCAGCACTGTAAACCATATCTTGTAGTCTCTACTAGTTTACACATTTGCAGTGTCACCTGCTGAAAAAGTGTATCATACATCACTCAATGCCATCTACTGCAGCCACATGGAACAGAGAACACTGCACAGAAAGTTTTTTGCCTTATACCAAGGGTATGCTGCTTATAATCCTCTTATTGACTAAAACAGATGGAATCATTCTCAGTATCTCTATCCAAAACGCATAAAAGATTTAAGTCTAAAAGCTGAACATCCACACATGAGTTATAGTCAGTTGAGAAAAAGAAGTCAGCTCAAATAGGCTTTAGAATATCCTGTGCAACCTTAATGGAGTGCCTGACAAGGCCAACCAATGTATGCATGGGATCCCACTCATCTCCATTAATCATAAATAAATATGTACCCTGCAGTGTCCCTGTGTGCATAGATCTCTATTGAAACCAACTCAGGATCTTTCACTCTCAAAGAATGACAAGAAGTGGTCTAGAAGAAAGATTGGCTGTTGCTGTGCACAGGTGGGTGAACACAACAAATGCCCCTCAGGGTTGCCATCACAGGGGCGCAGTGCCCCAGGGCTCTGCACAGCAGCCACTTTACACTCAGCCAAAAAGGAAAAGGGGCTTTCATAAACACTCTGCTAATTAAAAAACAAACAAACAATGAACAGAAAGACTCTAAAGTAAGTGCTGAAGCCATTAATACAATTAGAATTTCTTTGAGAAGTGGCAGCATGGAAGTACATCCATAGCAACCTGTCTCACAGATTTCATATTCAACACCTTAGACTTCTGGGGAGTTGGGCTTTATTGAGTGGCAGTACTGATGTAGCAGAGAGACAAATATTTGTGACAACTACCAGAAAATAAAACAAATTTCCTTTCAGCCTCCTAGTCAATTCCTAGTTACAGCAGAAGCAGTAGTATATTAAATACAGTCTGAATTGAAAGGGTAATGAAAATCTGATTATTCAGCCTAAATTTTGGTATTTTCACAGATGGAGAAGGACTATGGGATGTGTGGACAGGAAAACTACTTGACCTCTAGAATATTACAAGCCCTATAATTCTGCATAAAAACTTGTCGTTGTGTGGCCATATACTGCAACTACTTCTAGCCTGCTCTGTTTTCAAGGGTATATTGGAGTGTGGTGACTTGACCTGGGAAAATATGTGGCAGTTCTGGAGGAAGACGACACAGAGTGATCCGTTCACAGTCTGCAACATGGATCTTGGCAGAAAGGTTCCACTTCCACCAACCAAGTTAGCAGTTCACAAATATAATACACATTTTTCTGCTTAATACAAAAGAAACTTCTAAATTCACATTGACAAAGAAAATATATGTAAGCAAAGAAGAACTCAGAGTGGCTCCTTCATCATAAACCTGACTGCAGTTCACCTTGATTGTTCTACATTAGTAGGTCTGCATCAGTAATACACTCATTGAATTACACTTCTATAGGGAACTACTTCAGATACAGCTTTCTGAAAATCACTATATAGTCTTAGTTGTGCCATGGACCAATCTCCTATGTCTAGGGAAATTTATAGGAAGCTAAGTTCTAAAAATATTTATAGTTCCCAGTGTTTTAAAATAGGATATAAGAGGAGAAAGCTGCCTATGACACCCTGTTAAATTCTGAAGTTACCTAGGGAACGTACTTGTGATTTAATAGTCTCTCAGTTACATAATTCTGATGGAAACAAATTATTTTTCCATATTATGCTGAAAAGTGCAAAATACACTGCAATTATCATACATTTGCAAAGGTTAAGTAATCAAACTAGTCAAACATTTGGAAACTAGGTCCATATTCTGATCCCAGTTACACTATTGAACACTACGTTAGCTGTTGGAGTATGTAAAAACTTCATTTCAGATGAGGAAGAGGCTTAAATCCATAAAGCGGAAAGCCTGCTATGGTTGTGTTTGGAATTCAGAATGCCACTTCCTATTGCTACATATTTGTATTTGTCCCCTGGTTGTAAATTAAATAAATAAGTGCCAATCTGACAGCTCTGAATTTTTATTTTCAGCACACTGGCTGTATCAGTACATAACAGCATTTGACATCAAGTACTTTTAATAAAAAGATTTCATTTCTGTGCCACAGCACATTAGTACAATCTGCTGGGGAGACCGTGCTGATTCTGTGCTACAAGATGCAGAACTCTCTGGATTTGTGTAACTGTGTATCAAAATCTTCTCCTGCGTGGCCTAAGGAGTAGTACGTGCTCCAGTAAGACTGGTGTCAGGCAATAAACAGCACTCATGTTTACTGAAAAATGAAATAATTAAACGAAGGCAACAAGGCTACCACAGAAAGAGTCTTGTTGGCAGGAGAAGAAATGTAATGAGTAGCAACAGCTGAAATATTCAAGATACTGAATATGGCAAATCATCTCAAAGCTGGGAAAGGTCAATAATAAGGATCCTTCAAGGAAGCTGGGATGCCATTATAGTTTAATCACATCTGGGACTGTAAATGAACAAAACTGCTCATTTCATCAGCTTAGCCGAAGGTGCCAATTATTGGAATAAATGTGAACTGTAGCACTGACTTCTGTACTAGTCTTTGGAAGTTTCCAAAGTGTGTAGCTCTACAGCAAATAGATCTACATTCATGACAAGAACCAAGCTGATGGTGTTCGTATTCGGGAAAAAAGCGTAGCTAGGCTGAAAAGCACACCTGCATGCTCTGTGGAAAGAACACCTCTCTCCTTAAAAACAAAAGCATGAATAATGCATTAGTGAAGAACATCATCTGAGCAGGGGCCTCCAGTTGCTGTTTGCCTTAGAAATAAAACACCCAGAGAGGTTAAGAGCAGGGCATTGAAACAGACTTGACCGGAGCTAACTCCCACGAAGTATTCATCTTACCATGTGTAGCCAGTATTGTTGAAGTTCAAGGGAAGCTCCACCAAAACCACAGCAGCATGAGGTGCAACTGAATTCCTGCAGGTAAAGCAACTGTATATGTGCAAGTAGAGATACCTCCCCAGGTGCTGGTGGTTCAGACCTCCTGGGTTTGATGCTCTGAGGCATGCTGGTAACAGCACACTCTTTTCAGCTACATTCCTGATTTCAGCTACTGTCAGAGTACCACTAGAGACATCCTATGCAATGGTAATGAACAATAGAGGGGAGAAAAGAAAGAAAATGGAAAGACAGTTCTGTTTTATTTCCAGTGCAACTTTTCGGTGATCTCCCAAATTGTATCAAACGTTACTGGACCTTTTTTGATTTTGGTTTTGGTTTTTTTTGTGTGTAGATTGTTTTTGTTGTTGTTTTCTTTTGGATGGGTTCTTTGTTGGGTTTTGTTATTGGTTTGGTTTTTTCCTTTCAATTCAGCAGTCTTCCGAGAGAAACGGAAGAGTTTGTCCTAGGAAACTGATGGGCATGGCCAGTCAAACTGTGTGCCCAAGTCCTCACTCCATCTTACTGTTCAGAGAAGATGCCAAGGAAAACTTTAAACTACTCACATTCACAATTCAAACATTCCTGCCCACAGAGAGGACTTGGATGAGTGGTAACTTCCAAGAAGGATGTATTTTATTCCTGTGCTTTGTGTTCCCTGTAGTAGATTTTTGGTTAACTTGGACATAATGTAAAAAGATCTGTCTTATTTTTAGTACTTTTTGACAGCACTGCCTTTTGCCTTCGGGGATACGTAGCAGCTTCCAAAGAAGACATATTAGTTAAATGACTAATTTATTATTATAAATATGTTATTTAACCACATTAAATAAAGACATTTAAAATGTTTTGGAGATCAATTCAAAATTCTCTGTGGTGCTTGGCAGTTCTTTCCAGCCACATTTGCAGTCAGTTATTTCAGAATCCTACTTTTCCCCACCCGCCACGTGACAACAATTATGCTTCCATGAACTCACAGAATTAGTTATTTGGCAGAATTTCATTAAGCTTAAATGGGAGGGGAAGTGGCTGTAAATCAGTCCATGAATGAAGGGCTCTTCCTTTTCTGAAGAGGAAGAAAGCCCACAACTCACATTCTCTCAACCCAGCATTTTGTTCTGCACAACAGTTTTCATTTGTCCCCATTAGTGAAAGAGAAAGAGAAGGTGATTAGTAACATTAATTATATGAAAAAGGGAAAGAACATGGTACAGTGCTGTGGTCAGGGGTTTTGTTTCTTTTTTGAAAGAAGTCTCAGGCAGTTCATTGGCCTTGACCCAATTCCTGCATTAACATTTTAAAGCAGAAACTGAACATGTGGAAAATGTTTAGGTTACCCTCCTGAGTTAAATAGCACAGCTCTAGAGTTGTGTAAACAAATCCATGTACAGCAATAGACATTTCTTTTGTACATCTGGGGATAACTGTAGATATGGGAAAACTCATCAAGGACAAGAAAAATCTAACCACTGAAATCTGTAGAGGATCTTTTACTGGGGTCATGAAAAAGCCATTCCCCTGTTCTGTGCCAGTCATAGGTGAAAACACTTCCCCCCACTACGTTGTGCAACTGCACAGCAGAAGCTGCCCCTCACTCTCAGTCACAACACACAGAAGTTGGCCTGGGACAGTAAAAACGGATTACCCAAGCAAAATATATCTGCATCCAGAATAGCTCAAAGGAGAATGGCAAAGGTTAATTCAGGGAACCATCATTGTACCACACAAAGCAGACATCTCCAGAGTGCCAAATAGTAAAAATTGTGCTTCAAAGCAGTTCTGCAACCACAGCTACTGCTCCTTCTGCCATCTGTTACCACCATATCAGCTCTTTTGAAAACAAGTTTAGCTCTGCACATGAAGCAAAGGTTGCTAGGTTTCCTTTAAGCAATGAATAATAACATGTTCTCTGCACAATTACTGTACTTCCTGAGAACAGCATTAATTTTCAGAGAATTTGAAAAGTAAATCTGTTAATAAGCTTAGGAATTATTAATTAAACACAAGTTCTTTCAGAAATTTAGCAAAAAACACAAGACATTTTTTTCTTTTTGATTTCCCTTTGATTTTGTTAGAATATTATTAGCTGTTCAAGCTACCCCATCAGACTGCAGTTTTCCTGTTGCTGTGTGTTCACATACTGTGTTTTAATCAAGAATTGTTATTTTTGCTAAAGTTCTCTCTCTTGGCAGATGCTAAAAAACAGAATAATTTTTTGCTAATAATAGTAGGAAGAGCAGCTTTATATGCACCATACTATCACATCTCCCAGTTTTAATGGAATAAATAACCACACCAAAACCTCTCCTCAGTTAATAGCCATTTGGAGAATGGTTCTTTCACCTCTTTCATTCACTTCCTCACCCCAGGTAAGCATTTACCTGTCCTGTGTGGCTTAAGATTTATGTTAGTTATAGCTATCACAATTTCAGGGCAAGAGAGACAACATTTGTCAGCAGCAGTGACAGTTTTTATTCAATTGATATATCTGGAAAAATGTGGACAAGCTCTCCAGTAACTCAGCAGGTCAAGTTAAGGATGTTTTTGAGTGTATTACATTGCTGTCCAGAATTCAGACAGCATCCCTGAACAGTGGTGTAACTAAGGCTACACACTAATTCCTCCATGAAAAGATGAATCTTGACATTTTGAAACCTAGTAAATTGCAACCATGTGAAGCATTACACAATTTCTGCTCCACACTCACCGATACCTTTTAAACTTGATTTGACTGCAAAATCATTATCCAATTTCTGAAAGGAACACATATTTTTAATCTCCCTTTAAAATTCCTCAAACCCACTCTGTGACTTAAAATCAGCACAAGAACCAAGTAACTAAGAGCACTGCAATCTGCATCATCATGTTATATACTGCAGTCTGCACCATGCTATATACAGATATATACCCTCCTGCTTTTTACTTAGAATCACCACACGGTAGCATGGGTGTCAGTCCCACTTCCCTCCTCTGTGTGTAGCAGAGCAGCTTTAAGAGACAATTGGAGTTATAAAACCTACAAAGCAGACTCAAGGGCTCTTTTCTTCGGCATTTTAAATTAATGTGAAATGCAGCGCTTAGAACAGAGAGTCACGGCAGAGTCTCCCAAGGGCCCAGGCTGTCAAAGTATGAAAATGGATTCGCTGATTTATATATTTGCTAACTTCTCCTCTGAGTCTTTAGCAGTGACGAGGAACAGTGGTTTAACACTTCAGACACAAAACTGTCACTTAGATGCAAGTGACGTTGCCTCCTTTCTTATACGCTATGTTTTCTGTGGCTTTCTCCTCCACTAGGTCCCAGTGAGACCCTCAGATTGCAGACTGAAACACTGCTAGGGTTTGAGGAGACCAAAGTGCTGAATGTCTATTAGCCCTCCAGTTATGCAGGAAAAGGGCTTTACACAATAACTAGTCACAACTATGTCATCCTTATTACTTCATGGAAGCTGACCTGGACAAGCATTAGCCTGTACAGATGGAAAAAACAGTATGTGATCTCCATCAGGAAAAAGCCAGCAATAGCACCTTTTGTGGCAGACACCTTTAGAAAGGGAACAGACCAAGGCTAGCCAAATTCCTGTGCTCAGGTCTCCAGACAGCTGTCAGGTAGCATGACATCAGTAGCATTAAACAGAGTTAAAAGCATCTGTAATTTATCTCCAACTTTTCTCCTTGGTTATGACACCTCAGGTGTTAAGCCACAATCAAATCACTACCTTCATGTGCTTTAGTTTCTCCTTCTGTTAAGCAGATACTGACCTTTCTTTATTACGCATCCTGAGATACATGAATGAAAAGCAGTACACAGAGCTCATTGTTATTATAGCCGCTACTAATAACCCTTGAGCTGTCTAAGTCTCTCAGGTAAAATAATTTTGTATGACTAAGCAAATCTCTTAAATCCTTCCAAATCTCCATCTGAACTTTACAATCTAGATAGCGAAAGGAGGACAAGGAAGAGGGGAGCAATGGAAAATCAGATCCTCTTCACTGGAAACAGAATGTACTTGAAAAGGAAAAACCTTGTTAAACACTTACATGGTAGAAATCTGTTCTGTAATGCAACTTCTTCAAAACCGTTTTGAATAATTTTGAACAAAAAGGCAACTTTCATTGAATATTTAGTTCTGAGCTCTTTACTACAAATATAATTGTTAAGGGGATGAAGAGACAAATATTACTCAGTAAACAAGAGATGTTTCTTTCTCTGAACATTCTTCTCAATTTTGATGTTGAGTATTTTCTGAAACCCAAAGAGATTTGAATTAAGGTTTCATCCTTTCAGTGAGTGGAAACATGAAGTGGTTCTACCCATATTTTTGAACTGTGCAAGTCTTCTCCTCTTGCTCACTTTTAACAGCTTGCTTTCTCAACAACCTACAGAGCAATTTGTTCCATAGATGATAGATAGAAGCTAAGCAAAGGAACAGCCTTTGTAAGCATACTTCTAAATAAAAGCCGGTCAAAGTCTTTTCCACTTCAGAAGTGGGAACACCAAGTGTTCCACAGGAGTCAGGAACTCAACACAGTTTGCACAGGATAAAGACTTAGCTCTGTGCCAGTACTAAGGGAAATCAACTAGGAGACTCCTGTTGTGCAAGGCTCTCTATCTACCTATCTTTGAAACCACACTGAGATAACTATTGTAGGACTGCAGTGCATTATGCACATACCAAATACTGAAAGAGCCAGCAAAAGAAGTATCTAAAAGCAGTGATGTAAGCTCTTTGCTTTGAATGGCAGAGCACTGGCTAGAATTACACCTTCCAGCCATAGCTACAACACACTTCCCTAGTTTGCAGGCACCCCGGTGTAAGATCTCAAGACTGGTGAAGGCAATGGATTGATTTTCATAGGCTTCAAAAACAAACGAGGCTTCTATTCCTTGCGGCTTTTGTCTACAGAGTCCTCACACACGCTGCTGCTAAGGACATCAAAACCAACAACATTCTGACTTATTTGGTTTCAAAGCTAAAATCAACTGGATTTTTTTTTTTCCAAAGAAAGAAACGAATGATGATAACTTAATGCAGAATTAAGATAGAAAGTAATTTCATATAGGATAGCCTTAGCTCAGAATGAAAAATACTCTAAGTACAAAGTGCAGTGTGTCAGAATGACACAGACACAAGGAAAAATGTTCATTTAGCTGGGCCAGAATGCTGTCATATTTAAAAGAATGTAGTCATCTTTGAATCTTCATTATAACTGCTCTCTATTCCCTGCTCAACTGTAACATTATTTAACAATGCGAATCCATAATTAAGTTCATCATCCCAGTGGAACTTTGAAAAGAGGATTAATTTTCTGCAAAAGAAATGGAAACATTGCAGCCTGCCCAGCAGGTAGCAAATCAATGACTCAGCACAGGACAGTTGAACGCAGATCGTTTTTAATGTCTTCAGCCCGAATAAATGCATACGTTCAAGGAGTGTCTTTGTGACCCTGGTACTATTTGTAGTGCACAAAATACTGTTCAGTCTTTGCAGCACTTTATGATGGAAAAATAAACTTTAGCCATATACAGCACTCATATGTGTTTATAAAGAGAGCTCAAGACCCAGTTTTATGAATCTGTATTCAGATGTATATGAAACACTGAACCATTACCTTCCAGTATCTGAAAGGGGCCTACAGGAAAGCTGGGGAGGGACTATTAACAAGGTCTTGCAATGACAGGACTAGGGGCAATGGGTTTAAACTGGCAGAGGGGAGATTTAGACTGGATGTCAGGAGGAAGTTCTTTGCAGTGAGGGTGGTGAGGCACTGGCACAGGTTGCCCAGGGAGGTTGTGGCTGCTCCCTCCCTGGAGGTGTTCAAGGCCAGGTTGGACAAGGTCTTGAGTGACCTGTACTAGTGGGAGGTGTCCCTGCCTGTGGCAGGGGGTTGGAACTAGATGGCTTGGATGGCAACACTCTGTGCTGGGTTAGGAACTGGCTGGAGGGCCGAGCCCAGAGAGTGGTGGTGAATTGTGCCACATCCAGCTGGAGGTCAGTCACTAGTGGTGTCCCCCAGGAATCAGTACTGGGCCCCATCCTCTTTAACATCATCATTGATGATCTGAATGAGGGCACTGAGTCAGTCACCAGCAAATTTGCAGATGACGCCAAGCTGGGGGCAGATGTTGATGGGTTGGAGGCAGAAGGGCTCTGCAGCAGGACCTTGACTGCCTGGACAGATGGGCAGAGCCCAACAGGATGGCATTCAACAAATCCAAGTGCTGGGTGCTGCACTTTGGCCACAGCAACCCCATGCAGAGATTCAGGCTGGGATCAGAGTGGCTGGAGAGCAGCCAAACAGAAAGGGATCTGGGGGTGCTGATTGACACCTGCCTAAACATGAGCCAGCAGTGTGCCCAGGTGGCCAAGAAGGCCAATGGCATCCTGGCCTGCATCAGGAATAGTGTGGCCAGCAGGAGCAGGGAGGTCATTCTCCCCCTGTACTCTGCACTGGTTAGGCCACACCTTGAGTACTGTGTCCAGTTCTGGGTCCCTCAATTTAAGAAGGACATTGAGGTGCTTGAAAGTGTCCAGAGAAGGGCAACGAGGCTGGTGAGAGGTCTCGAGCACAAACCCTATGAGGAGAGGCTGAGGGAGCTGGGATTGTTTAGCCTGGTGAAGAGGAGGCTCAGGGGAGACCTTATTGCTGTCTACAACTACCTGAAGGGTGGTTGTGGCCAGGAGGAGGCTGCTTTCTTCTCTCAGGCAACCAGCACCAGGGGTGTTTAGAGGACACCGGGGGAAGTTTAGGCTCGAGGTGAGGAGAAAGTTCTTCACTGAGAGAGTCATTCACTACTGGAATGGGCTGCCCAGGGAGGTGGTGGAGTCACCGTCCCTGGAGGTGTTCAAGGTGGGTTTGGACGTGGCACTTGGTGTCATGGTCTAGTCCTGAGGTCTGTGGTAATGGATTGGACTTGATGATCTTTGAGGTCTCTTCCAACCTTGGTGATACTGTGATAGATGATCCCTAAGGTCCTTTCCAACCTTACCATTCTATTCTATTATCAGACTGCAAATTCCAATATTGGGTTTTTTAATTCAAGCCACAATACCAAAGGTTTTTTGCTTTGTTTACAAATTGCAAACAGTGGGTACGGAAACCCCCCTGATCCTTATTAACAACCCATATTCTGAATGGCTACGAGTGGCTTTTGTTGAGAACTCATGAGGATTAGACAGTACCTATTGTTTGAGTACATATTATTTGCTAGCATTAGGAAAAACGTTGGTTAGCGAAATCCATTCCAAACTGTAACAAAACCCTTACATCTAAATTCCAACATTCTAGGAGATTTTCTGTGTTTGTGTCTACAGATTTGGGTCTCTGCACAGTGCAATGTTCAGCTTCTTGATTAAGGGGGAATTAGAATATGCAGTTTCTGAAGAGCACAGACACATTCTCGCAAGAGTTTAAGCAAGAACAGCCACTAGTCTTGGAAAAGCAATTCACTACATGCAGGCTTTTATTCCTGCCTTCTGTGATGTACAGATGTATAGCCCAGGCCTCCTGTTCTCACTACCATTAGTTAATTTAAGTAAACTGTGTAAATAGAGGAGAACAACTTTGTGCTCCCCAGTGTCCCAGGCATTTTTTATTTTTGTGTTTGTTACTTCATCTTCGTATCTCTCCTTAACCATTCTTCTAAAGCCAAGAGAGGGACAGCCATACATTTCATTGCAATTCCTTCTGGATTATCCTAGTGACAGTCAGATATTTGATTGCTTTTGATTCCCACAAAGACTCAGCATGAACAAACTGGTTTCCAACAGTAATGCCCATTGTACTGTACTCACGTTATGAAGCTTTGAATTAGCACATTTTATCAAAGAGATTCTGTAAAAAAGAAACTACAATTATATGAAAACTAGTTCAAATTCTGACAGTTGTAATTGGACTCACGTTCTACCTCCAAAAGCCCACTGTTTCATGTACATCCATCACTTCTAGCACAGTATCTAGGCCACAGATCCTATATATAGGTTATATCAGGTAACCTAGATCTGAATATTGTCTCTTTGAACTCTGGCAGAAACGACGGAGAGAAAGTGACATAACTCTATAAATTGTCACATATATAAACATTTATAGCTTCAGAAAGGCTCTTACCTTGAGAAACAAGGCTCCCTTTGAAGCCAAGGAGTCCGTTCCTCTTCCATTGGGGTAACAGTGATAGGCAGCATCCATAACCGGATAGCGGCTGGCAAAAAGTAGACCACTGTTCACAAACTTGAAGCTACAGCAGCCATGGCAACCGTAGACCCCAACATCATAGACAATGTATTCAAAATAGTGATGAAGCTGCTCTTTCAATTTCTCTGCAGCTCTTTTGTCAAACACTTCCTGCAAACACAGGAAGTCCAAGTTGGCAGGGAAGAAAGCAGAGATCTCATGATCAAAGGTCTCATCTGTATGTTTCTTTTTCCGCACTGAAGTCTTCTTCATGACTGAAGCTTTGTAGAGGAGCTTGTTGTTGACAGTACTTTGGTCCACTGTACCGTCTCCAACGCGAACTTTAACTAAGGACTCTCGCGAGGCGGAGTAGCTGTCTAAACTCCCAGAGTCTCCTTCCTTCTGTTTGTGGTTCGGTGTTTTTGAGATCTCTGCATCACCTTCCAGTGAGGACTCTGCTTGGCCACTGGTGTGAGCCTGGCCATTGACGGTATCTGTTTCTGCCTCTGACATGTGGTCATTATCCTCTCCATTTATGCGGACAATGCAAGTGTTTTCTTCTCCCTCATTTGGCTCTCCAGCTCCACCTTTATCTTCTCTACAATCCTCACTGTTGTTTGAGCCAGTATTGTCTCCTTTATACTCCATTGATGTTGTCCTTTTCATGCCAGCATTAACAGTCCGATTAGTGTTATCTCCGCCCTGGGGGGAGACCAAGCTGCTAAAACTCGCTGCACTGATGGATGTGTTGGTAGGAGAATCTATGTATATTTTGATCTGTGGTCTGCTTGCCCCATTTCGGATCCTCCGGCCAATCTCTTTAGCTCTAGCCTGTGTATTGAAAACATTATTAAATCTTGCCAGAGAATCAGGCAGCAGGCAAACATTGGCACTGCCAAAGCAGAAGCTCTTCCCATTCCCTGCAGCCTTCCATTCAGTGAGCAGCGTGGCTCCATTGGCATGGTGCTTGTCTTCTAGTCTGGAGTAGATGTATGGCCTTCTGGCTGACTGCAGTGGGGACCATAACAAGAAGCCAAGGAGAGCAAAAGGAAGAGAGGCTACCAATAGTGCCAGGTAGATGGGAGTGGTAATAATGATGCAGAGTGCATGGAAATAGCAGGGATCATCTGCTCTTTGACGTTTTTCATAGGTGGTTGGAACAAAAGAGGCCACAAGCCTATCTGCTAACCAGTAACATGGGAAAATCAGGCCCCAGGAAAAAGAATGCAGAACTGACAGAAAGCTGTTGGGAAATGGGGAAGTGTATAAAACCATTGCAACTTAATTATGACAACACTTCAGGGCGTACTACATGATGTCACTGTGTCAAGCGTCCATAAGAACACTGGGAGAGGGCTAGGGAAACAGGTCTAGTCTAGAAGTTTGTTGTTGTTGTTGTTGTTTTTTCCCAATGAGGGTTAGTAACAAAATTTTAAGAGCACCATTTCACTGTGTTGGAGTAAAAATGAAACAAGGCCACTGTTTTTGTCTGGCTTTTTGGCATCTGTATCTGTCAAAGGATGTCATTGTTCACTGGAGGCTGCCATAACTGAACATTTTGGAGGCAAAAAGGAAATCTGTAAAAACAAAAGACACAAACCATGCATCAGTTATTAAAAATTTAAAGTTGGTTTTCTCATACCAGTTTTGCCTTACACTCTAAATTATTTCCCTTTTTTTCATCAAATTTAGCATTGTTGCTGTTAAAGATTATGGATCTAGGACAACTCCATCGACAAGGGACTGCTGTTTCTGCAAATGAAACCGGTACATTGACCATTTAATGCAAGTATCATGAAACATGCTTCTACTATGAATTTTAGGCCTTACATTGAGAAATATAGTTTGGAGTTTAGTTTATTTTACAATCCATTCACACTAATATTTATACTGCTTTATATTAGCTGTTTCAGAACCTTGCAAATGGTTGTTAGCATCTATTTCTAGGCTGTGCTAAAAGACACCAAGTATTTTATCACTGAAGTTAAACTTGCTTAAACTGCCAAAGTTCTTAAAAAACAACCAAACCAGTGATGCTATGGAAATAAAAGGCAAAGTGCAAAGGCACTTTGTATTTAAAAGCATAAAATACTTGTTTGCTATAAAATATTCTTTGCCTTGCTTCAAAACAAAATGAACTGATTTTAATTAATTAAAATACTCTTCATATGGCTTCACATTTTAAAAAATTCAGTTTATTAAAACCAGTAAGTCAATATACTTTGGTTTAATATTTAAATATTTAATAGTAATTTTTTTATTTCAAGTTGCAGTTCAATTTCATTCAGCTACAGCCCAAAGAAACTCAAGTTTAGATATGGTTAGTTTATGTTTTGCTCAAATATTCATCATCAATAACAATTCCAAGTTTCAACTTTGAAGGAAAAAAATACTAATTGAATGTAGCAAATAAGAATAAAAAACAGGGTTATGTCTTTTATCTGAAGCCAAGTGACAACTTTCCAAAGGTGTCCCATCAGCTGAGCAATTCTGACCTGAGACTATTTAGGTTATTAACCTGTGGCATTACCCAGTAAGAGAAGCAGAGGGCATTCTAAATTCCTATTTAGAATGTTTCAGATTTCAAACCTAGAATGTAAATGTAAATATTATTAATCAATGCTAGGTAAAAAGCATTTACTGAGTATGCAAAAGAGAGGATGGACTGTGCTACCAAACCCATCTGTATTTTTTGACATCTTGGAGAGATGAAAATTACATAAGAATACTTATTGTTATAAATTCAATTAAAATGTAGGGTTTTCAGGGAGCCAGAATTAAGGAAATGTTTGTTTGATGTGCATTTTAAGCATTCTGCAGGAGACACAGAGACAGATGACATTAGTATTCCTACTTCATAGCAAATAAAACAATGATATGGGACACAGAAAATTTTCTTTCATAGTTTTTATATTTCTGCTTCTTCAAACCAAGCCTTTGCAACTGATTTATGTTCCTTCTGCCAGCATATTTTCAAATGTGGTACACATGCAATAGCAGACTGCTGATGGAGTATACTGTGCAGGTCAGAAGTTATAGGTAAGGCATTAAAATACATGGCTTAACTAGCTCTGTTTTACTGCACACACTTGTTTATTGAGTCTTCCCTTAGACTGGATTCCCAGTCTGCAGGTCTAGGAGTAGTCATAGCACATCAGATTTCCAGCCATGTATTTTCAGTAGGCATCATGGCAAAGAAGAATTTTACTAAAAGAACAGAGGAAGATGAGGGAGTCTTTTTTTTAGCTATTTCTTCCCAGAAAGTGAAAGGCAGTCAAGCAAGCATTAGTCTGAAAAACCTAGTAAGATATTGGCAGGGCTTCTAACAAAAACTAGTAAGATAGGAATCAAGTCCTAAAATAGGGAAAAATTAGGTTAGGTGGGGATAAGTTTATAAAGACTTTCAAAAGCAAAACCAAATGGTCAGTAGCCAAATACTCTAGAAAAGGAAGTTAGTAAGCACATACATTAAAAATGATGGCAGTACCACAACAGGAAACTGCTCTTAACCACTGTGCTCTGGGCATCCAGGAGAAGGTGGATCTTAGAGATCTTATATAGAATCTTCAAGACAGAAAATTATGCTTAATAAACATGCAAGTACTGCTATTAGGATAAGATCATCAAAGTCTGACTAAAACAAAAACAGGGGGCGAGATGGGAGGAGATGTGTTTTACTGCAGCAACACACACTTAGCCTGCACAGTCCAGCAGCCTGCCACTGTTCACAGCCAGCTGCACATGCTGCCAACACCAGGCAGTCACCTGTGCTTCATGGGATACAGAGTCCCATGTGGTTTTGCCTTGGTAGTAGGGTTTAGATGGCAATTGGAAAGGCTGGATCACAGAAGGTTATTTTTTGTGGATTTAATGATTAGCTTAGCATAACTTTCACAACCTTACGCAACATGTTTGAGTTCAAATAAATGAGTAACTAGTCAAGTGCCAAGTAACAAATGCTTGGCATTTACTCATTGCCAAAGGCATTTTGGGATGTTGATAATAGGGGAAAGCCTAGATGATTTGTTTTCCTGAATGATTTTTAGGACCCTTTAGTAAGAATGCTCCAAAGAGACTCTGGTATCTACATATCAGCTAGAAAAACAACAACAAAACCCAACAACAACAGAAAAAAACTCACAACTTAAAACTTGTATAATTATGTAATTACCTTTAGATGCTTTAAACACTTTTAAAAAGCCCTGCCTATTTACATAATCGCTCAGCAGACCAGAAAGCTTCTTGTTTACAACAGTGCCAAGGGTAAAGAGAACACTGTTTGTTTGGGGCATGTGAAGCGAGGATGAACTGCAAACCTTACATTCCAACTTTCAGGCTTTCTGGTGAATGCTGCAGTTCTCCTGCAGACAATAAGGTCAATCTGACTTTTGCTATTTTAAAAGAACACACCAGAAAAAATAAGAGTAGAAACACAATGGAGCAATAATAATCATTTGTCTAATTAGGTCTTCTACAGAAAAGCACTTCCTTAAGTATATGATGACAGGGTGTTAAAACTGCTAGGGGAATGTGACAGCAAGTGACAATTTTGTTAAATGGAGGAGTTGAGTCCTGCTCAATGGTGTGATGAAGTGATGAAATCAATCCAACATAACTCATGGTGGTTCTGTAATGGACTGCAGCATCAATAATCTACAAGATAAACAGCTGTCCAGCAAAGCATAAAATGCTCAACTGAAATAGTTTCTCTAAAGCAATTCTCCAGATTTTGAGGACATTCTAAATCAAAGGAATTCATGTTTACTGTAGATCCAACATACTATCAAGTGTATTAGTTAAAAAAAGGAAGAAAAATGAATGCAATCAGAAATCCTTTCACAGAGGAAGATTACACAGCAAGTGTCACAAAGGAAATTGGTTCAGACTGAGGCCTGTTTTAACAATATTTAGTAAGAATTTAATTCCTGGTAAACACTAAGGACTGAATATTGGTTCGAGGCCACATTGGTGACTCTTAAACTTCCTCTGTCTCAAACCAGGGTAGTATCTTTAAAAATCAGAGATTTGCTGAACAGGTTTTGACCAGGTGCCAGCTACACTGAGAGTTCTAGCCAGTTGAAGTATAGAGGCAACAGGGATTCAAGTACAGAGCTGTATTCCATCCATTTTACTCTATGAATTCTAAAAGAATTCTCACAAATAATGATACAGGAAACAAAAACTCTGGTACCACAGTAAATTTTAAACAATGATAGCTGGAGAAAGGGGATGGATGTCCTTTAAATTTTTGCATACTGCAGACATCAGCACATCAAGGCCCTAATGAAAAATAGTCTTCTTGTAAGTAAAAGATTATTCTAATTTATTAGTCTTATAGCCAAAGCTGTTACAGACTGACTGGCACACAAATAGGCACCAAGTTTCCTACTCTTGTCTCTTAGCTACAAAACTGTACGCGTGCTAGTGCCCTAAAGCCACCCAAAAGGGGAGAATTAAGAGAGTCATGAGAGATACGTTTTATCCCTGCACGATCTTAAAGGGTGAGAGAAGGCACCATGTGAGTCAACTGCAACTTGGAAAATATGACGTCAGTACATCTCTCCTAATGCAATGGTTTAGATGGAGCCTAAAGCTAAAGTGCCTAATTCCTCCTGATGAAGGGTATTACTTGGTAATCCAATGCTTTATTCATAGGGGTTTGAGAGATTAAGGGAGAATTTAAGATATTGCAATGAAACAGATATTTTTGTGTGCTACAAGGACATAAACCACAGTGTTGTTTAGTTGTTTGTATTATTTTCTAAGTGTTCGAATGCTAAAAAAGGAAATGCTTTTTCTCTTTTTTTTTTTTTTATGGTGCCAGCATAAAACACCTCAACTTTAGTGATAACAAGACACCAGGTGGAAAGGTTTCAAAGACTTTTATGATTATAATTATGCCCAGAAGTATGCTAGAGACATTATAGATCAAAAGAGATGCTCCTTGCTCCAACGCAGCTTGCAAACTAAATAAAGGACAATACAAGCCAACAAATGATAGAAGAAAAACAACAAAGGCTGCAATAATAAGGTTATGTGGGCAGTCTAGAAATGGTCAGAAAAGTTTTAACTTCATCTTTCCTGGAAAACTAAAACCCACTTTCAAATTCAGGCAATATGAATTGGATTTGCTATTAACATCTCAGTTGTATTTTAAAATACATGTAAATCACTGCAAGAACAGTTAATGTTCAAAACCAGAATAAAACTGCAGAGGTGACTAACTGATTTGAAAAGTTCTTCTGTGGGTAACTTCACACAATCACATATATTTTCTTGAATCCTGCCAATTTCTTGGTCTTCAGGGAAAGTCATAGCATTCCATATCTAAAATTGGATTCTAGAAAAGCAGCTTATTCAGACAGTCTTGACTTTTTGTCAGCTTTATTTCATTATTGTCATTGTAATCTGAAGCTGAGAAACACAGCTTACAACAATGCTACCACTACACTAAGCAAAGCAGCAAAAATTACTGTTTGAAACTGAGAACGAGCAAAATGAAGACCTGAGAGGATCCTACTCAGACTCTGTTCCTTGATTACTAGACAAACCACAAATTAATCTCTGGTTTCCCCCATGGTTTTATTCGGTTGTGCTCCCACAAACACTTCATGAGTTCTCCCTGTCTTCATTGATTCTCTTTCCTCTGATGATTATTATACATGCTTCTGATTAGAGTCTAGTTCAACAACTAACTACCCTTCTGGAAAAAGAACCTTCTGTAAAAGGGAAAATACACAAAGTGATTTTCATGCTTGATTACAAGACTGTAATTACAGAGATGCAGCTAGCTCAAGGTAGCTCTAAGGGAGATGCTTTCTTGTGTTCCCTTGTGATCACTTCAGTCTGATGTTTAAACTGAAATCCTATCATCCTGTATAGGGCTCATTCCACACAGCAGTTCAAGATGCAAGGTAAGGGAATTTAAGAAGCACTTACTGACTCAATTCTCAAACCAGTGACAATTTACAGTTTATGAGAATCTCAGTAAAACCAGTAAAACTGTGGCTCCACTATGATATAAGAATTGAATTAGGTGTGTTACTGATACTGATGAATAAAGCAGTACCTATTCAAACTAAGCATCTCTCAGAAAGAGGAAAGAGAAAAGTGGTTTTGCAGACTTGCCATTACAATTTACCAGTTTCTCCCTAACCTTTCCTCTTTCTCTCTAGTCTCTTTTACATCCATAGGCTGCCATCAGGCAAGAAGCCATTCTAAACAAGACATCTAGATGAGCTGAACTAAGCTGCAAAAAATAAAACATTAAGAAGTGTGAATTTGCAAGTGTCATTGAATACCAGTGATGTCAGCAGTTAAGTCTGGGCCTGCAGAAACAAACCAGCCAGCCAACTAACCACAAAGTTCACAGAGCTACTCAAGC
>VWYK01091323.1:0-13714 GCA_013399775.1 Semnornis frantzii | reverse complement strand
GAGGCCTTGAGTGACCTGTGCTAGTGGGAGGTGTCCCTGTCTATGGCAGGGGGTTGGAACTGGCTGATCCTTGAGCTCCCTTCCAACCTTACCATTCTATGAGAAGGGAACTTCTGTGCGGATGTAGTGAATAGAAGCGATTTAATACTTACACAGCTAAATGCCTGCAACATCTCTCCAAATACCTCAACTCTCCAGCTTGGTGGCTGAGCTGAGCTTGTGTGAAGGTTTCCTGAAATCAGGAGATGAAGTCTTGCAGAAGAGCTCAGCACAGGGAGTCTTTGAGAAGGGAGCTTTAGCTCAGTGCCATCCCTGAGAGCGCTGCAGAAATGTGTGAAATTCTAGCAGCTGCCTGCAGTGCCTTACCCAGAAAGGTCCATGGGAGCTGTGAAAGTGGAGTCAGCAATCCACAAGGGGCAACTTCCTCAAGCAGCCAGACTCTTCTATGCATGCTGTGAGTAGGAGGAAGGAAAGAGAGAGGCTGACCCCTGGTTCAGGGACTTCTCAAGTCTGCAGCTGACAACGTGCCAGGGCTGGATGCAGAAATCTCTGCTGTCTGGAGCTTTCTGAAAATGTCCTTCCAAACAGCTCTGTCCCACTCCGTGCCCTACATTCAAAATCAAACTCAGCACAGAATGGTAAGGGCTGGAAGGGAGCCCTGGAGATCATAGAATTATAGAATGGTAAGGTTGGAATGGAGCTCAAAGCTCAGCCAGTTCCAACCCCCTGCCGTAGACAGGGACACCTCCCACTAGCACAGGTCACTCGAGGACTCATCCAACCTGGTCCTGAACACCTCCAGGGAGGCTGCGGAGCACAAAAGCACAGAATGGGATCTTTGATTATATTCTGTCCTTCTGTGCTCCACAACCTCTCTGGGCAACCTATGCCAGTGTCTCACCACCCTCACTGCAAACAATTTCCTCCTAACATCCAGTTTCAATCTCCCCTCTGCCACTTCAAACCCATTGCCCCTTGGCCTGGCATTGCAAGACCTTGTCAATAGTCCCTCCCCAGCCTTCCTGGAGCCCCCTTCAGATCCTGCAAGGCCACTCCAAGGTCTCCTGGAAGCCTTCTCCTCTCCAGGCTGCAGAACCCCAACTCTCTCAGTCTGTCCTCACAGCAGAACTACTGCAACCCTCTCAGCATCTTGGTGGCCTCCTCTGCACTGGCTCCAACACTTCCCTGTCCTTCCTGTGCTGGGGGCTCCAGAACTGCCCCCAGGACTGCAGGTGGGGTCTGAGGAGAGCAGAGCAAAGGGGCAGAATCCCCTCCCTTGCCCTGCTGGCCACGCTTCTCTTGTTGCAGCCCAGCACACAGTTGCTGTCTGGGCTGCACTCACACTGCACATGAGCTCACTGAGTCCAACCTCCTGCCCAGGGCACCCAGGGCAGGTTGTGCACAGACACATCCAGATGGGTCTGGAAAGTTTCCAGAGGAGGAGAATGCAGAGCCTCCCTGGGCAGCCTGCTCCAGGACTCCAGAACACTCACGCCAAAGAAGTTTCTCCTCATACTGAGGTGGAACCTCCTGGATTCCAGTTTGTGTCCTATCCCAGGATACCCCTGAGCAGAGCCTGGCCCCTGCTTCCTGACCCCCACCCCTCAGATATATACAGACATTGCTCAGGTCCCCTCTCAGCCTTCTCCTCTGCAGGCTGCACAGTCCCAGGACTCTCAGCCTCTCCTCACCACGCAGATGTGCCAGCTCCTTCTGCATCCTCATAACCTCCATTGAATACTCTCCAGTAGTTCCCTGTCCCTTTTGAACTGGGGAGCCCAGAGCCCAGAGCTGGGCACAATCCAGGTGTGGCACGGTGGAGGGGGATGACTTTGTGTCAATGAAGGTCACAAAGGCTGGCAAGGTGAGACTGAATATCAGACTCCAAAGTGCTGCAGTACCACTTTCTGACTTGATTACTGCATGGCAAACGTTTGCCCCTGCTTGTCAGAGGAAGGCAACTTCATTGACTTCCCAGTTTGATAGGCAAGGCCTGAAGGATTGCTGAAAGGTGTCACTCATGGTGCTGAGAGTCTCCCTTTCCTACCATATATTGCCCTGCCCTTCTTGGCTGGCAGAGCTGTGTGTATGTAAGCTGAAGGCTCAGACTGTAGCTGAAGGCAGAACCTTGCCTTTATCAGGAGGCTTCCCTGCTCTGCAGCAGCCTGGCTCAGGGAGCTTTGTGTGGTTGTGACTCCTGGAGTCATGAACTCTACAGCTCCTGCAGACAGAGAAATTATACAGCAGTGGGGATCTGCCAGGGCTCTGCTCTCCACCGGCCAAACTCCCAGCCAGAAAGCTCCCTCGTGCCTGGTGATGCATCTCAGCTACTGACTGTTCCTGCTGCCCCACCAGACAGCTTAATGGAGCTCCTGGACACCATCCACAGCTCCTGCCTGGCTGCAAGGATGCTGCAGTGCTTTGTGGTTCACCTCTCTGAGCACACCGTGCTGGCAACTGCCAGTGGAGGTGCAGGGACGTGCTCAGTGCTGGCCTGCACCTTACAGACATGGAAGATTCCTGGCCAAGAGGGCCAAGGGCATCCTGGGGTGCATGAAGAGGAGGGTGGCCAGCAGGGCAAGGGAGGTTCTCCTCCTCTACTCTGCACTGGTGAGGCCTCACCTGCGGTGCTGTGTCCAGTTTTGAGCTCCCCAGCTCAAGATTAGCTTTAAGGAGTGGGTATGGAGCACTCTTCAGACAGATGTGGTGCCCCACAACATGGTGCCCCATGCCAGAGAGCAGCAGGTGAGGCGCATCTGGAAATGGAGTCTGTGCAGAGATGGCTTTGGTGCCCTGCTGCTGGCTCAGGAACATGGTGGTCTTGGGGTGCATGAAGAGAAGTGTGGCCAGCAGGGCAAGGGAGGTTCTCCTGCACCTCTTCTCTGCACTGGTGAGGCCTCACCTGCAGTGCTGTGTCCAGTTCTGAGCTCCCCAGCTCAGGAAGCACAAAGAGCTGCTGGAGAGAGTCCAGCCCAGGGGCACTGAGGTGCTGAGGGCACTGCAACAGCTCTCAACTGAGGAGAGGCTGAGGGAGCTGGGGCTAGATAGCCTGGAGAAGAGGAGGCTGAGGGGGATCTGATCAATGCTTACAAATAACTGAGGCTGTGCGCCCCCCAGTGCTGGACTCAGGTCATGGGCACCTCCTGTCTCTGCTGCCCACCCTGGTTCTAACCCAAGCCAGGATGCCACTTAGGCACTGCTGGCTCACAGTTGACTGTCAAACAGAATCCTCAGGTTCTGGCTTTGATCTCCTCTTATTGAGGCATGCAAAGCATCAAGGCCTGATCTGCCCAGGGTGAGCATCTCTGCACAGCTGGGAAACCCCAGGGAGTGTCCTGGGCAGCAGCCTAGCTTCATCCATGGACATCTGAGCTGTGCTTATGAGTCTCCTGGGAGTCAGAAGTTATGGGGAGCTCAGAAATCAGGGCTGCAGTGTCCTGCAGAGGTATCCCTGAGAGCTGCTGCTGTGATTTGAGGATAAGAATTTGCTGCAAAGAGAGCAGAGATACAAGAGAACTGCAGAGCCATTCAAGTGGGACTTCTGCTGTGGGTGGAATGAGCCCAAAGCCAAGACATTCTTCTCACTCCCTGGTTGAGTTTGCTGTTCTTGATTGGGCTTCTAAGAAAAAAAAAAAAATCTCTACTAACGTAGTGAGGACTGAATTTGCTATCTGGGTCAACAAGTTTGCTGATGACACCAAACTGGGAGCAGTGGTTGTCACCCCTCAGGCTGTGCTGCCATCCAGTGAGACCTGCACAGAATGAACAACATCAAACAGGGACAAAAGCAGAGTCCTGCACATGGGAATGAACAACCCCATGGAGCAGCAGAGGTTAGGGATGACCTGTTGGAGAGCAGGGCAGAGGAGAGAGACCTGGGCATCCTGGGAGACAGAAGGATGCCCTGAGCCAGCAACATGCCCTGATGGCCAAGAAGGCCAAGAGCATCCTGGAGAAGGGCTGTGGGGAGCAGGTCAGAGAGGTTCTCCTGCCCCTCTGCTCTGCCCTGCTGAGGCCACAGCTGCAATCTTGTGTCCAGCTCTGGGCCTCTCTGCTCCAGAAGGAGCTGAGGGAAGTGCTGCAGAGAGCCCAGCCCAGAGCCCCCAAGCTGCTGCAGGCTAAGCTGAAGGAGCTGGGGCTGGCAGCTGGCAGCAGAGCAGCCTGAGGGCTACCCTCAGTGCTGTGCTAAAGATGTGCAGGGCAGTGTGGGCAGGATGCCACCAGGCTGTGCCCAGGGGTGGCCGAGGGCAGCACAAGGGGCACTGGGTGCCAGCTGGAGCAGAGGAGGTGGGGAAGAGGAGGGGAACCTTTGTCAGTGTGAGGGTGCTGGAGGCTTGGAGCAGGCTGCCCAGAGAGGTTGTGGAGCCTCCTTCTGTGGAGCCTTTCCAACCCCCCTGGATGTGTTCTGTGTGCCCTGCCCTGGGTGATCCTGCCCTGGCAGGGGTTGTGCTGGGTGAGCTCTGGAGGCCACTTCCAGCCCCTCCCGTTCTGTGGTTCTGTGATCTGGGAGGCTTTTCCCAATCTAACTGATTCTGCACTTCTAATTAACCATGATTCGAATCCAACATATAAGAAGAAGCCTTCAGGTGTAATTTTCTGCACAAAGAATAGAGAATTTAAAACCAAAATGAACCATGCCAAGTGATTTATTGAGCCAGCTTTAACTTCCCATTTAGTGATCTGAAAGCTCTTCCAGACTAATGGCTCTGCCCCATCTTGCCACTGCTGGGCTGGGCAGGACATGGTTTGGCTGGCACCGCTGGTGCCTTCCTTATGCCTTGGGCAGAGTTTCCATCATGACTGATCTGCAATCCCAGGTTCCCATCCAGGCTGCAAGGAGGTTGGTCCTGCCAAAGTGCTGCTCCTTCTGGAAATGGTTTTCAGGTGGTGGATGTGTCTGGGAAGTAGAGGATGTCTATTTTGGCTGTGAGGGTGGCACTGGGGGCTCAGCATTTCCCTCGGAACTGCTGCCTTTCGGTCATCCTTTTCTCTGGCTGGAGGCTTTGGACTGAGATGAGAGCTCTGTCTCTCTGCTGGAACTGCCTGGGGGTGGTGGCCAGGCTTGGATTGTGCCTTGGAGTGGCTGTGGTTGTTCCACAGTAGGGGTGGTTGTGCTGGTATGGGCTGTGCAGCTGACTGACCCCCAGGCTGCTGCTGGGCTGCCAGCAATGCTCCTGAGCAAGCAGCTCCAGTCCCACACAGGGCAGTGCACACCATGCGGAAGCTGGGAAGGGCTAGCATTGAAATCTGCAGCTCACGGCTTGTGTCCACCATGATTGAACCTGACATGAAAGGGCTCTGAGTCCCCACTGGCTGTGGCTGAGCTTTGAGCAGTGCTGCTTGTGAGAGTCTGGAGCTGCCTCCCAAGCAGTGGTACAGGTTGTGCTGTCAAGGCAGTGGTATAGGCTGGGCTGCCAAGGCAGGGGTACAGGTTGTGCTGCCCAGGTAGGAATACAGGTTGTGCTGCCCAAACATGGGGGAAGGTTGTGCTGCCCAATCAGGAGTACAGGTTGTGGTGCCCAAACAGGGGTACAGGCTGTGCTGCCAAGGCAGAGGTGCAGCCTGTGCTGCCCAAGCAGGGATACAGGCTGTGCTGCCATGGCAGGTGTACAGTCTGGGCTGCCTATCAAGGGGTGAGGCTGTGCTGCCCAAACACGGGTGAAGGTTGTGCTGCCTGGGCAGAGGTACAGCCTGTGCTGTCCATGCAGGGGTACAGGTTGTGTAGCCAAGGCAACGGTAAAGGTTGTGCTGCAAAGGCAGGGGTAGAAGCGCCGTTTTGAAGCAGTGGTACAGGCTGTGCTGCCCAAGCATTATTACAGATTGTGCTCCTCAATCAGGGGTGCAGGTTGTGCTGCTCAAACAGGGGTACAGGTTGTGCTTCCAAGGCACGTGTAAAGTCTGGGCTGCCCATGCAGGTGTAGAAACTGTGCTGCCCAAGCAGGTATACAGGTTGTGCTGCCAAAGGAGTGGTACTGATTGTGCTGCCCAAACAGGGGTAGAGGTTGTGCTGCCAAGGCATGGATACAGGTTGTGCTGCCATGGCAGAGGTACAGGTTGTGCTGCCAAGGAGTCGTACAGGTTGTGCTGGAAAGGCAGGGGTACAGGTTGTAGTGCCTAAGCAATGATGCAGGTTGTGCTGCCCATGCAGTGTAACCAATTGTGGTGCCCAAGCAGTGGTACAGGCTGTGCTGCCAAGGCAGGCGTACAGGCTGTGATGCCGAAGGAGTGGTACAACTTGTGCTGCTCAAACAGGTTAACAGGTTGTGATGCCATGGCAGAGGTACAGCCTGTGCTGCCCAAGCAGTCGTACAGGTTGTGCTGCCCTTGTAGGGGTACAGGTTGTGCTGCCCAAGCAGGGGTACTCGTTGTGATGCCAAGGCAGGTGTAAAGTCTGGGCTACTGAAGCAGGGGTAGAAACTGTGCTGCGCAAGCAGTTATACACGTTGTGCTGCCCTTGTAGGGGTACTGAATGTGCTGCCCAAGCAGGAGTACAGGTTGTGCTGCCCAAGCAGGTGTACAGGTTGTGCTGCCCAAGCAGGTGTACAGGTTGTACTGCCCAAGCAGACCTGCAGGTTGTGCTGCCCATGCAGTGTAACCAATTGTGGTGCCCAAGCAGTGGTACAGGCTGTGCTGCCAAGGCAGGCGTACAGGCTGTGATGCCGAAGGAGTGGTACAACTTGTGCTGCTCAAACAGGTTAACAGGTTGTGATGCCATGGCAGAGGTACAGCCTGTGCTGCCCAAGCAGTCGTACAGGTTGTGCTGCCCTTGTAGGGGTACTGAATGTGCTGCCCAAGCAGGGGGACAGGTTGTGCTGCCCAAGCAGGTGTACAGGTTGTACTGCCCAACCAGACCTGCAGGTTGTGCTGCCCAAGCAGGTGTACAGGTTGTACTGCCCAACCAGACCTGCAGGTTGTGCTGCCCAAGCAGGTGTACAGGTTGTACTGCCCAACCAGACCTGCAGGTTGTGCTGCCCAAGCAGGTGTACAGGTTGTACTGCCCAACCAGACCTGCAGGTTGTGCTGCCCAAGCAGGTGTACAGGTTGTACTGCCCAACCAGACCTGCAGGTTGTGCTGCCCAAGCAGGTGTACAGGTTGTACTGCCCAACCAGACCTGCAGGTTGTGCTGCCCAAGCAGGGGTACTCGTTGTGATGCCAAGGCAGGTGTAAAGTCTGGGCTACTGAAGCAGGGGTAGAAACTGTGCTGCGCAAGCAGTTATACACGTTGTGCTGCCCTTGTAGGGGTACTGAATGTGGTGCCCAAGCAGGGGTACAGGTTGTGCTGCCCAAGCAGGGGTACAGGTTGTACTGCCAAGACAGGGGTACTAACTGTGCTGCCAAGGCAGAGGTACAGGTTGTGCTGCCCAAGCAGGGGTACAGGTTGTGCTGCCAAGGCAGGGGTGCAGGTTGTACTGCCAAGGCAGGGGTACAAGCTGTGCTGCCAAGGCAGAGGGACAGGTTGTGCTGCCAAAGTAGTGGTACAGGTTGTGCTGCCCAATCAGGTGTACAGGTTGTGCTGCCCAAACAGGGGTACAGGTTGTGCTGTCCAAGCAGGGGTGCAGGTTGTGCTGCCCAAGGAAGCAGACTCAAAATATGACAGGATTTCAGACTGATAAGGAAGTTTTCTTCTCTCAGGGCTGTGATGAGTGCTGGAGTCCCTCCAGATTGTCAGTGGGCCACAGCCTGGGACCCTCTTTCCTAACCTGGGCTTGGTTTTCTTTATTTTTTTCCCTCATATTCCTCAATGTCATGTTTTGTTTCTATGGAAACTCCCCAACCTAACTCAGATTGTGAGACTGTCAGGCACAGAAACAGTGCCTCAATTAAAGCGCATCCTCAGCTCTGGACAGTTGCTCCTCTAGCATCCTACCAGGCAGACAGGACAGCAGAAGTTGTTGGGAGCCTCTGAGGCTTTGGAGGCGCTACTGCAGCCCTGGAGAGTAGTTTCCTTTGGGTGCTCTTCCATGCCAACGATATCCATAGGAGAGGAGGAACTGGGTTCTACCTGGGCTCTTTCCAGCACTTCCCTCAACTCCTTCTGGAGCAGAGGGGCCCAGAGCTGGACACAAGATTCCAGGGAAGGAGACTCCACAACCTGCACCCAGCACAACCTCCTGCCAGAGCAGGGCAATCAGGGCAGGGCACACAGAACTCATCCAGGAGGGGTTGGAAAGGCTCCACAGAAGGAGACTCCACAACTTCTCTCGGCAACCTACTCCAAGCCTCCAGCACCCCTCAAAGCAAAGAAGCATCTCCTCATATTGAGGTGGAACCCCCTGGGCTCTTGCTTACACCCTTTGTTCCTTGTCCTGTTACCAGGTGCCACCAAAGAGAGCCTGGCACCTCGATCCTGGCATCTCCCTCTTGACACCCACCCCTCAAATGAGAGGTCCCCTCTCATCCTTCTCATCTTCACACTAACCAGCCCTAGGACTCTNCAGAGGAGGCCACCAAGATGCTGAGAGGGCTGCAGCAGCTCTGCTGTGAGGACAGGCTGAGAGAGTTGGGACTCTGCAGCCTGGAGAGGAGAAGGCTTCCAGGAGAGCTTGGAGTGGCCTTGCAGGATCTGAAGGGGGCTGCAGGAAGGCTGGGGAGGGACTATTGACAAGGTCTTGCAATGCCAGGCCAAGGGGCAATGGGTTTGAAGTGGCAGAGGGGAGATTGAAAGTGGATGTAAGGAAGTTGTTTGCAGTGAGGGTGGTGAGACACTGGCACAGGTTGCCCAGGGAGGTTGTGGATCTTTGATCCCATTCTGTGCTTCTGTGCTCCACAACGTCCCTGGAGGTGTTCAGGACCAGGCTGGATGAGGCCTTGAGTGCCCTGTGTTAGTGGGAGGTGTCCCTGCCTATGGCAGGGGGTTGGAAGTGGCTGAGCTTTGAGGTCCCTTCCAACCTCACCATTCTGTGATTCTGTGACTCTCTAACATTTTACCAGGATCAGCAGCCTGTGCTTGCCTCACACCTAAAAGCTTCTCTGCGAAGTTCAGCTGGGAGGGAATGGTTTTACAGCACTAATGAAAAAAAAACCACCCTAAAATCACAGGGAAAATCTCTGCTCTCCAGGTGAAAAGGCACAAACTGTACCCTTACTAACCCCGAGCCCTGAGCCTGCAGGACAGGCAGGCAGGGCTTGGGGTGTCTGTAGTGCTGCAGTGGACAGGAGTGTCTGATTGTAGAGTGCTCTCTGCAGCTGCCTGCAGGGAGGTTGCAACCGGCTGGGGTTGGGCTCTGCTACCAGGCACCCAGGGACAGAACAAGAGGACACAGGCTCAGACTGTCTAGGCTGGATGTTAGGAGGAAGTTCTTGACAGAGAGAGTGATTTGGGCTGTAATCACTCTGCCCAGGGAGGTGGTGGAGTGCCCATCCCTGGAGGTGGCTGCATGAGGCACTTGGTGCCAGGGTTTGGTTAATTAGAAGGCGCTGGGTAGTAGGTTGGACTGGATGAGCTCAGAAGTGTCTTTCCCAACCTGACTGATTCTGTGGTTGCTATCTACCTTTCTCCTCCTTGCACTCTGCCAGAGTGTGCACTGCTCAAGGCAGTGTTTGCCCCTGACAGGGTCACCCCTGCTGTTGGCACAGAAGGAGAACAGTGGGAACAGAAAAAGGTTTCATGATGCAGAGACAAAAGGACTGTGCCTGAAAGGGGACTTCTGCCCCTCCTGTCTTCCCAAAGCTTTACGGATACTAAGGATCCTGGAATTGCAAAACAGCTCAGCCTGGAAGAGAGCTCAGAGCTCGTCTGCTCTAGCCCCCTGCCATGGGCAGGGACATCTCTCAGCTCACCAGGCCCTCACCACTCTCACACTCAACAACTTCTTCCTCAGTGCCACTCTCACCCTGCTCTGCCTCAGCTCCAAACCATTCCCCCTTGGCCTGGCTCAGACCCCCTCAGCAAAAGTCTCTCTGCAACCTTCCTGCAGGATCCCTCCAGGCACTGGCAGCAGCTCTGAGCTCCCCCTGGAACCTTCTCCTCTGCAGGCTGCACCCCCCCAGCTCCCTCAGCCTGTGCTCACAGCAGAGCTGCTCCATCCCTGGCAGCATCTNAGCACTCAGCTGCCTGCTGGGCTGCAGGAGGGCACTGCTGGCTCCTGGGCAGCTGCTCAGCACCCAACACCCCCAAGGGTTTCTCTGCAGGGCTGCTCTCAACCCACTCTGCACCCAGCCTGGATCTGTGCCTGGGTCTGGCCTGACACAGATGCTGGACCTTGCCGTGGGACTTGCTGAACCTCCTGCAGTTGGCACTGGCTCAGTTCTCAAGCCTGCCAAGGTCCTTCTGGATCCATCCCTGCCCTCCAGTCAGTGCAGCTCAGCACACAGCTTGGTGCCATCAGCAAACCTGCTGAGGGTGCCTCAGTGCCCCTGCCCATGTGGCTGGCAGATGTTACACAGCACTGGAGCCAGCACAGAGCCCTGAGCAGCTGCACCTGGCACTGGAGTCCATCTGCACATGGAGCAGTTGATCCTTCTGGATGCCCTCCAGTGAGCCCAGCTCACCACACAGCTTGGTGCCATCAGTAGACCTGCTGAGGCTGCATTATATTGGCAACCACTTCTTGTAAGTGCCACATTGCCAAGCCACAATGCACAGGAGGATTTCAACCCTTTCAGGAACAGCCCTCAGGCTGTCAGCTAATCTGTGGCTCTGCATCTCTCTGCAAATGATAAATTTGCATCTGTATAAGGACTCCAGCTTGGGTATCCTGGAATATTCTGGGCACCTTCATTGAATTGTGAAGAATTCCTGAGTTGCACAATTAGTGCATTGAGAGAGGTGTGAGTGTGTTCCAGAGGGAGTGGACAAGTGGCAAATGCTTTGCTGCTTACAAGGCTGGAGGGATGTTCTTGTTAGCTGGCAAACAGAACAGGGATTCAAGAGTTGCTGGGCTGAAGAAAGCTTCAAGTCCATCTCCTTCTGCATCTCTGCTCTGGCAGATGCTCATGTCAGGAGTTTCAGAGGAAGGGAGGAGTCTTAGGACAGGTGAGAGAATTTCTTCAGCCAGGAGATAGAAGGGGGAGGACTGAGAAGAGGGACTGCTTGCAAAGGCAGGGCAAGAGGCAATGGTGTGGAAGGAGAGCAGAGCATATTGAGATTGGCTGTGAGGAACAAGTTCTGCAGCAGGAGGCTGCTGGAACACTGCAGAAGCTTGCCCAGGGAGGGGGTTGAGGCTCCATGCCTGGAGACATTGCAGGTGAGGCTGGGCAGGGCTGTGGGCAACCTGCTCTGATGGAGATGTCCCTGCTGAGTGCAGGGGGTTGGATTGAATCAGCTCTGAAGATCCCTTCCAACCCAAAGCATTCTGTGATTGCAAGATGTGAGTGGGCAGGGCTCACTAATTCAGGTGTTGTGGCCCCATCCCTGGAGATACTCAAGGTGAGGCTGGCCAGGACTGTGGGCATCCTGCTGCAGTGGAGGATGTCCCTGTTGCCTGCAGGGCCTTGGATGAGCTTTGGGGGTCCATTCCAAGCCGCATTCTGTGATTCTCTGATTCTATGTGAGCTTGCTGACAGAATCTGAGTGTTTTGAAACTCAGACTTGCAGGACCTGAAGTGGGCTCCAAGCAGGCTGCAGAGGACTGTGCCCAAAGGCTGCAGGGACAGGATGAGGGCAATGGTTTGGAATGAGAGCAGAGCAGACTGAGATTGGCTGTGAGGAACAAGTTCTGCACCAGGAGGCTGCTGGAACACTGCAACAGGTTGCCCAGGGAGGTGCTTGGGGCCCCATGCCTGGAGATGTTCAAGGGCAACCTGCTCTAGTGGAGGATGTCCCTGCTGAGTGCAGGGGGTTGGGCTGGGGGAGCTTTGGAGGTCCCTTCCAAGCCAACCCATTTTGTGGTTCTATAAGGTAGTGGTGAGGGAGGCAGGGGCAGGAGATGCTCAGAGCCCCCTGGCACATCCATGTCCCATCCACAGCACTCTCCAAACTGACACAAACTTCCCCAGTGCAGTTTCACCACAAAACCTGCAATGTGCCAGTCTGGAAGTTTTCCTTGGTTGACAATTTCTGTTTCTTCCATAGGGGGGATCAAGCACAACTTGGGGCACGCAGCAAAGAGACAGGACCAAGTCCCAGCCAGGGCTGTGTGCTCCTGGGATGCTCAGTAGCACAGAGCTCACAGCCACACTCTGCACTATGGACCGATGGAGCAGCTCAGTTTGCATGGTAGGGCTGGCTTCTCCATCCTGCCTCTGATTGCCACCAAAGCCCTCAAAGGAGCCTGGAGCAGCCCAGCTGGGCCTGGGCAGTTTGCTGGCTGAGGACTGAAAGCAGCCACCAGGGCTGGGTGGGATTCAGCCGATCTGGTGCTGTGCGCCCAGGGCCAGTTGTGCAGGTGCCATCTGCCCAGGGCTAGGCATTAGACTTCTCAAATCAGGAGGAGTAAAGAGTCCCTCAGAGTGCCTTTTTCTGCTGCTGTGCAATCAGCTGCACTGCCAAGGGCTGCAGTGCCACATGAACACCTTTCTGCCTTGCCATGGCAGGGAGTCACATCCACAGCCATCGGGGAGCTCTGCCCTAATGTCACCACCTCAGAAACAAAACTGGGACAGAGCACGGAGGGCAACTTTGCCACTGCTCACCTGGGAACCAAAATCGATTGCTTGCAACCCAATATCTGTGAGGGGGGCAAGAAAGAGCAGAACAGCAAATCCTGGTCTGAAAAGAACTGGGTTAGCAGAACCTCAGCCCCCTGCCCCACCTGCCTGAGGGAAGTGATGACCCACATGTGTCTAGACCAGACCAGCAGAGCAGCTTCTGTGCTACCTGAGGACACAGACTGGCCCATGGGGGACAGTGGCTGCCTGTGCTGTCATGGAGTCATAGAACAGCTCAGCCTGGAAGGGACCTCAGAGATTGTCTTTGTCAACCTCCCTGCCATGGGCAGGGACACTTTCCAGCTAGACTCAACAGCTCAAAGCCTTATCCATCCTGGATAAGCAACCCAACATCTGTGAGGGGGTCAAGAAAGAGCAGTACAGCAAAACCTGATCTGAAAAGAACTGGGTTAGCAGAACCTCAGCCCCCTGCCTCACCTGCCAGAGGGAAGTGATGACCCACATGGAGGATGTCCCTGCTGAGTGCAGGGGGTTGGGCTGGCTGAGCTCTGGAGGTCCCTTCCAGCCCAGCCCATCCCATTCTATGATTGAGCAGCGTAGCTCAGCTCTGCTCTTCTGCATCCTCTCCAGAGCACCTGGCAGGGGTTTGGGTTTGCTTTTTGCTTCCCGCTAACTTCTTGCACCACTGAAATCCGATAAGGAAGGAGGTACTTGATGTAGAGCACTGCCCAAGGGCTGGCAGCCTCGAGCAGGGCTGCTACTAACAGGTGCAGGTGCTCCCTGACAACAAAGAGCTGTCAGCTCTCTGCTCCTGACTGCTTCTTTGATCATCTGCCTGCTGAAGGCTGCTGCTGGCTCTGGTTGCAGGCTGCCATGTGGTTGTGGCCTCAGGGAGTATTTCCTGACAGGGAATGCTGTTGGAAGGAGCTCTCACCACACCTGGGGGGTGGCAAAGCCTATTCTCATGACCCCTTATCTTTGGAGGATTGATCCAAAGCCCATTGTAAGCACCTGAGTCTCCTGTGCATCTTAATGCAGCCTGATCGATGGTTGTGCATTGAGGGAACAAAGAGCATCTGCAGGGTGGCAGGGTTGGATCCTGGAGTGCCAGGATGCTGAAAGAGACTTGATCAGCTTCCATGAGGCCAAATGCCAGCTCCTGCA
>VWYK01091316.1:8084-23555 GCA_013399775.1 Semnornis frantzii | reverse complement strand
AGGCAGGTTAGCCCTTGTGCCAAACCATTACAAGACCTAGCAAAATTATTTTAAATTTTATTTAATATTTAAGTTTGTCAAAGCAAATAGGTTACTGTAATGTCTTGATGAATCTGGCCTACAGATTCACAACTTGGAGAAAAGAACTAATTGCAGTATGGACAGAAAGTGAGTACTACTTTTGTGCAATAGAAATCAGTAGTGAGAAGGAAAAGAATACATGGTAAACCAGTACATTTAGAAGAGTAAAGTGATAACCCAGTGAAACGGTGTCATGCTTTACTTTATGTGACTTGTACACTAGCTGCACACTTCTAACAAATTATTTCATATCTCTGTGCATCAATTTTCACACCTGTGGAAGCAGAGTGCTATTATTTTAATCTGAATTAGAATTTCTACAAAAAGTGTATTCATGAAAGGCAGACTAAAAAGAGCAGCATATTGTAAATCATACTCTTTCCCCGAAGTCCCTTCCAAACAGATAAGTGGTCTAAAAGTGCACTAGCTTGGTTATAAATCTGAAAGAACATTTAGAAGGCTGTGCAGAAATGTGGATTCGTGGATGACTCAGATACAAAAGAAGGTTGTCCTT
This sequence comes from Semnornis frantzii, assembly GCA_013399775.1. NCBI lineage: Eukaryota > Metazoa > Chordata > Aves > Piciformes > Ramphastidae > Semnornis > Semnornis frantzii. Next base: position 22,960 of record VWYK01091316.1, on the reverse strand, counting down.
ACCTATTCCTAGCCTCCGGTAGGGTGCCAGGCATCCAAGTGTCATGATGTACAGCCGCTTTTGGTTCTGGGAATGATCCACCCTACAGCATACTGCTCCCACTGCAATATCATTGAAATAGGCTGCCAGGTAGGAAAACAAGGTGTTAACAGTCAAGTCTCAAGCTACACATACAGCTTTTTCATTCACACCCTGTACCTTCCTTCCCTCTTAATGATCACCCCATCCAGATAAAATATCCTGTACTGTGGCTTAACATAACATGTGTTAAGCCACAATATACATGATGGCTGACTTACTACAGCTCAAACCAACTAGCAATGACATCAGGAGGTAAACAGGCAGCACATAAGTTCTCTGCTGTAACAAAAATGTTAGTCAGTCAGTACTATGCTCAGTAAAAAGGAGCCTATTTAGAACACAAACCCTCTGAGGTCGGGACTGTGGCACTGAGGTTCCCAAATAGTTATTTTTTACTAGGTAAACCAAGAAAATAGAAGGATCTGCTATTCAAAACCATTATGGATAGCAAAGATGAGCACTTCTGTCACCATAGCCCACAGTTACTAGCAAGAACATTTGTACCTAATTTGGCTAGTTCTCCAACCTCCAGTACATCCTTGTAGAACTTGTCATTGTAGCTGACAGGAAAAATGACCTGGTTTAGCCTCTTCAGCTGCTTAATGTTGTGTGGTGTCACATCTCCCAGCTCGATCCGGCTACTGGAACAAATCAAAACGTGCTTAACATCTGACACATGGCAAATTTTCTAAGCACACAAAAAACCCTGTAATTTTATTCATGCTTCGAGAACTGTAATGTTCAACTCATACGATGAGGCTGTCTGCTGGTAGTTGATTTAACTCCCAAACCAAATTTCAGTTGGCACTGTACAGCTTGAAGTTTCTCAGGCCACACTTAATGACTTACCGCAGCGTATGTGTGGTTTTACCGGGAGGAAGACAGGAGAACACAAATCTGTGTAGGAGTATTAGCTTTAAACTTTATCCCATTAATTTCCTTACTGATCATCAAGATAAGGAGGGAGTGAGGGGGAAGATGGGAGGGACAGGTGAGTAGAATAGAAACCAAGACAATGAAGTCCTTATCCATGCTTCAAAGACAGGCCTAATTTTACCACCTATCCGTATAAATCTTATGCTCAGACAAAGACTAAGTCATCACCAGATATTTGTCTCTAAAAAGCACTACTACTGTGTGCAAACTCATATTAAGCCAGTTACTATGCAAGCATGTTACTCTCAAGGCAATACCTACCTCTGACTTCAGTGATGATCATAACATTCTTCCTGCTAACTAAACAGAATCACAACCTTAAAACACCAGCACTACACTGAATCCCACTGCAAAGGAACTGACCAAGCGTCTCTGTTTCCTAAAGCTAACTTCCTGACCAATCAAAAAGGTATTGTGTTCATCTTCCCTATAACAGTTTCTTGGGTGCACATAGTTTTAAAGATGACTACAAGAATGAAAGGCAAAAAAAAAACAACACACCAAAAACCACAAAACCAAGATAATCAAAATGCTTTCCTAAATGTCAACAGAACTGGCAGGCACAAAGCACACTGAGTTTGAAACAAATTCTAGGCTCACCTCAGCCTTCTTTCACCAAATACACATAGGCAACCAGGTTGTTTTCTGCCCAAGCACTGTAAAGACAATGTTTGCCTTTTTGGAAGCAAACAAAGCAAGGACAGCCATCAAACAAAAAAAAAAAAAGCGTTTAATGGTTTTCAAATTAGTAGCTTTCTACAAGGGTAGGTCCAGCTTCAAAGTTTGTTACTGTAACATGAAGCAGCTGCTTTCTACCTCCAGTGCCACCCATGCCTAGGCATCTTGTTTTCAGAAATAGATTGATTCCTAGGACACAGCTACTCAGAATAATTTATATAGTACAGGGAAAGAGAACCAACTTCTCTCTTGAAGATCTGTACAGACAATGTGGAGTATAACTTGCCTCTGCTTTATTAACTGAGGCTGATTATACACCCAAACCCCTTAAGTTACTAATACCCGAAATCCTGTATCAGTTCATCACTGCCAGGAATGGGCAGTAACATAAAATGCTTTCTAGACACTGTGCTGCAGCTTGCAAAGCTATCACAAAAGGCAACAATAATGCAGCCTTAAACATTTACTTTGAGAAGCATAACTTGCCCTCACACTTGCTCTTCCTTCTTTTCAAAGTACAGGTCTGAAAAGACATCAAGAATTACCACTGCCCACTCTCTGGTATAACATAGATGAGATAATCTGCCTAGTGAGTACTAAAGAAACTACAGTGTAACATTCTGATTGACAGCCAGCTGAATAAAAGTCAGCCCAGGTGGCCGAGAAGGCCAACGGCATCCTGGCCCGTATCAGGAATAGTGTGACCAGCAGGACCAGGGAGGGCATGGTCCCCCTGTACATAGCGCTGGTGAGGTTATGCCTTGAGTCCTGTGTTGGGTTTCAGGGCTCTCACTACAGGAAAGACCCTGAGGTGCTGGAGTGTGCCCAGAGAAGGGCAAAGAGGCTGGCCGAGGGTCTGGCGGACAGTTCTTGTAAGGAGCACCTGAGGGAACTGGGGAGGCTGAAAGAAAACTTTCTTGCTCTCCACAAGGAGGAGGTTGCAGCCAGGTGGGTCCTCCTTAGTAACACATGACAAGATGAAATGGCCTCAAGCTGCACCAGGGGAAATTTGGATGAGCTATTAAGAAAAACTTCAACTGAAAGGGTTTTGAAACACTGGAACAGGGTCCCCAGGGAGATGGCTGAATTCCGTTCCTGGGGGTGTTTCAAAGACAGGAAGATGTGCTGCTGAGGGACATGGTTTAGCACCAGGCTTCCTAGAGTTAGAGATTGACTGGACTCAATGACCTTAAAGGTCTCTTCCAACCAGAACAATTCTATGATTCTACCATTCTAAACAATTTTTAAGTAAGGGCTTTTAGAGGACCAGCTAGCATTAACTAATAAAGTATCGATGACTTAAAAATTCTGTCTTGTAATACCACACTGAACATACTGATCTTTTTCATTTGTCACTGCAAAAGCAATTGCTAAGCAACAAATCCCCTGAGCTCTGTCCAATTGTACAGAACCCCACCAACACACCCCTCACTAGAACTGACAGTATGTACTCCTGTCATTCTTGAGGTCACTGTTGAAGTAGCAACAGTCCACAAATTCTTGCATCTCATCCATGTCAAGATACTCAGGCATACTACAAGCAACATAACAGGATCTATTTAGAAGTTTTTGCTATAAATCACTATGTTGTGCTGCAATAGTCTCTAGTCTCTCTTCATGGCTCCTATCTCCACTTGCCCTTTGTTTCACAGCCCTTTCTATCTATTACATTATTTTTGCTCTCAGCATTCCTGTCTTCATGCATCATGAATCTCTTTGATTCTGTTTCAACATAAATCTTGAGCTAGCAAGGATGATCTCCTCGCACCACAGAAGTACACCAAGTTATCAGACCATGAGGTAGCTGCACTATTTGTTTTACACCCATCTTAGTAGAGCTGTTCAGCACAGCATGGCAGGGCTTCCTCAGCATGACAAAAAAGCGAGCCATGCCCTTTTCTAATCCCAGTCAGCCATGCTACTATCCTTTGTGAGGAAAGATTAATTGTGGCATGTTGAATCACAAGTGTATTTGGGAGAAAGTTTTACTGGACTAAAGTACCTCCATAATCTCATGCAAGAAGCAAAGACTCATCATTCTCTTATTCTGCGGTCTGCATCAAAGTGGCAATCAAAGGGATCAACTGCCCAGTTAGATCAGATCAGCTGCAGAGCAGGAGGATGCTTAAGAGTTGAGAAAAACCTCACATTCGCACTTGGTCCCTTCTCTTCCAACCAGAACAAATAGAAATCTCAATCAATAGCATAGTAATCTCAGTGATTTTTTTTTTAAAATCAGATTTCAGCTGCAGTAGATCAGTAGCGCCAGCATGAACATTTACAATCAACTAACAAAGCAAAAAACAGACTATTACTAGGTCCTGTGTTTTTTATTATTATTTTAAAATTAATTAGTTACTAATGAAGCAAGAAATCAGGCATTAGAGAACAATCGCTATGGAATATTTCTGATGGCGGTACAGCAGGACGAAGATATAGTGTAAGGGGCAGCCAGGACAAGATGTCTGAGAAAGGGACCATGGCCAGAAGATAGACCTTCACCAAGAAGGTTTTGGACAGGGAGTAAAGAAACAAGTGCAGAAGCACAGTCTAAGGCTGCTCATAGCTGTTCGGCCAAGACACCACCTCTGAAGTTGGCATTAAGTCAGAGAAGTAAGTTCCAAAGTAGATGGATAAAAAGTTGATGTTGACAGATCTAGAGCCCTTCAGTTCCCCCTCTTCCTCTATCTCTCACCACTCGCACATTCATTGCTGCTTCCTCCCATCTCCTCCTGTCTGCCTTCTGTGCTTTGTGAGTAGCTGTTTTCTTGTTGCTTTAGAGTTGCATCAGGGATGGTAATTTATCCTGGAGGCTAACAGAAAAGAAGTTCAGCAAACACTGCAGGCAGCATAAAGCAATATGCTAAAATGCATCTTTTTAAACAAGCATGTACTCAAAACATAATGTATAGCACTAGCTGATTAAATCAGTACCACATCTATTACACAAAGATAACAACTAAATCAGGATGTGGAAACAAAAACCCACATCAGGAGAGTTCATCATTTTGCCCGAGGACAGTGTGCCAAGAGCACCACTATGACCCTGAGTGAAAACACAGGAAAGCTAGCATAAACGAACTGCTTCCACTCTTACTGACACAAAGATCTGTGCAACAGTGTGGTGAACCAACCCAAATTAAAGCTAACCTTGACGAAAAAAGGGAAAAAGTTTAATTTTAACCCACATCAGTCCCCTGACTGACTTCACAAGTCTTCTGCCAGCACAAAGAAAAAAAAAAATTTGCTAGAGGCAGAATCAGTTGGTTCTTAAGCAGAAGTGCCAGCCTACCCCAGTTTAAACTGGAAGTACTGTGCAAGAGAAGCACAAGGATCATTCGGAGTTCAGATGACTTTGCACTACAGCTCATTTAAGGAACATTCATTTGGAACCCCAGGGCTTAAAGAGTAGCCTCTAGAGGTCTAAGACAAAGCACCTGTAACAAAAACCTCAAGATAGTCACTCCTTTCTTTCAGTCACAGTAGTGGAAATATCTTTGGGGTCTTTGTTGTTTTGTTTAAGTTACCCGCAACTAGACCTGCTTGTAAAAGTTACCGCTCAACCAAATCAATACTATAAGTTCACTGTACCAACTAAGGTCTGTTAAGCCAGTCCTGTGCATTCCAGTTCAGTACAGGCTGTACTAGAAATAAGCAGCCTCTGCTGCTGCAAACAGGAAGAATTTTTTTTTCCTGTGAGCTCAAATTAACAGATGGAAGAACATAAAGATATGTAAAGAGCCTGAAGTGCCCAGAAGGGACATGCCCTTCCTTAATAGATTATTTTATTTTTCCAATAATGCTCCCAAGAAGATACAAAATTCTTACGGCACTCTACTTTGCAAGCAGCATTCCACAGAGTACACAAGTTGGCTGTACTCATCTTACATGTGAAAGCTTTCCGATATTGGGATGAAGTCAGCTACTTTGTTCAAAGCTACTGTTTTAAATATGGCAGAAAAAACTTTTCCCTCTTACTGCTACAGTTCCTACAAATCTCCTACAAAGATGGAGAATCAGTCCTCTGAAGTCACTTAAATACAGTCCATTGCAAGGCTATGCAGTTCAGCAAACACTGCAGGCAGCATATACCAATAGCTGCCATTATTTTCATAGTTAGCCTTTCTACTGATTCCAGTTCTAAATGTACTCAAGCCTATACACCTGCCATCTCCTGTTGCTCATCAGCTTTAGCAGTTGATAGGTACCAATACAGCCTATCCCACATGTCTTTTCAGAGAGCTACCATGACATTCCTCCTAACTAAAAGCCAAGCTCTTGGCCGCCTCCTTTATGACACGCACTTAATACCTACTATTGTCATACTAGCTCTTCTTTCCATTCCTTCAGATTAACTTTGCTTAAACATGGCTAACCGGAACTGCTTGCAGTACCACAAATAATATTGCCCTGTACAAAGGCATTGAGTTTTTCCCCGTCTCTACCGGAACTCTTTCCCTGACACATCCTAGGGTAATGTTTGTGTTTCTCATAACTGCAACATACTGTGACTCAGTCACTGGTGAAAAAAGTGCACTGAAACTTCACTGGTAAAAGGAACTGGCTTCTGTTGTGTGGAGCTGCTATTTCTTAAAAGCACACAGTGACATTGCCCAGCAATATAGGAGCAGAAGAGCAATCCACAAAATCCAAATGGAAGTGGGACCTCACTGAGGTGATGTCCATCAGTTACTGAAACTGGATAAATGCTCAGAGCATCAGCATTAACACTCCTACTCTTCTTTGTATGTTAGTGCCCTGAGATACTTCAGGCACTTGCTAGAAAAAGCCCTCACATTTTCAGTAGGACACGAGGCAATCCAGTTAGTCCTATTGCAGTTGCATTCCCAATCTGCATCCTGCTACAGCACTGCAATTGAACCTATCTTTCCTATGATGTTTTAAGCTTGTATTAATAAAAGTAGCAGGCTAAATGAGACATTAACGTTTGTGTTCTAAGGTTGCATTTTGCCTAAAGGAGCACAGTTACACAAAATAAGAGCTCAAGAGGAAGCCGATTCCCACAGCTACGGTTCAAGAGGAAACACAAATTTGGTCCCAGGGAATAACGAGTGTTGGATGCTAGTTCAGAACCAGCACCAGGGAGAAAAAAGGGGAAGCTGGAGTTTAACACTGTAAGAATCTCAGTCTCATTTAACTTTAAATAGTGTAAGTCTCTCCCCAGAGGGACGTGCCTGACTGAAACAGATCTCAGTGCAACTGATAGCTGGGCTCAGGCTTATTGAAGGCATCTGGCATGCTAAATTTAGCAGAGCTGTATTTGCAACTCACAAAACTTCCTGAGGTATCCTCAGTCAGGAGAGAGAAAATAAGGGAGAAAAGGGCCATAATCAGTTTAGAGGACTTCAGAGAAGGTTTGTCACCCACTAAGCGGCCAACTTACTTTACTGCTTCTATTTTGGCTTCCAAGTCAATGCAGGAGTCTAGACAGGATAATCCACTCATAAAATAAAACCAAACCAGAGCTATAGACCTGAAGGGTGTGGCTTTGCTTAGACTCAACTCCAAAGTTTCTATTTTTTTGGACTGTAGTTGGTCTTCTGTGTGTTCTGTTTTTTTTTAACAGATGAGCTGTCTTGCTAAGCACACAAGTTAATGTATTTCTTGCAGGGAGACCAGTATGTTTTCAATTACCTAAAAGATATGTGGGCTGCAAATCTACTCTGCTTCACTTGTCAGAAAACCAGAAGGATAACTACAAGCCTAGCATGCAAAAAGTCTCACCAATTTGCTTCAGAGCACCCTTGATATTTTTTAGCTTCACTTACTACTGAAAACACCTATTTGCCTGACACCTGATAGCCTGTTGGAAATTATCCCCATCTATGTGCTTCACTGCATCTCTACCATGATATACAGAAGAAAGCTAAGCAGTTTTAGAGTCATAATTAACAGAAGACTAGAGATTCAAGTGGATCTGAGGATGAATAGGTTTCACTAGCATACATCATAACTTCAAGACATACTTCTGACTTTCTTTGCTTCTCTCCTTTGTAATAAAAAAAGTGTCACAGTCAAGGTTTCTTCATTATCGTCAGGTAATTCACTCTGCCTCAACCTAGAAAATCTGACTATTGCAGAAAAGTGGCCAGTCTTCATATACACAAAGTAATGCTAGAATCGCCTTACAATTTTGCCAGCTCAAAGCTGCTGAGTTATACTAAACCTGAAATCCAGACTCAACTTTGAGCTAAGGAAGACAACCCTAAAGATAGAGTAGCAGTACAATCATGAAGCACCTCATCTGATCATGCAAGTGCAAAGGGGAGGCAGTGAGGTGATGTCATCAAGTGTTAAATATGAATAAACTTCCCCAATAAAATCAAAAGCTATCTCATTTTGCAGCAGAGCAAAAATCACCATGTCCAGCTGACAGGATTTCCGAACTCTAGAAAATCAGAAACGTTGCTGGTCTAGAACAGGAAAGCATGCATATATGCATTGCTTAGTAGACTAACACTTTGGTGTTTCGAAGCACCCTACTGAGGTAAAGGCTTAGATATTAGATGTGCCTATCCCAGGTGCTTCAAAGCCAGGCAAAAGAGGAAACAACTTGCCAACGATCAGACAGTAGATAAAAAGCTGCCAGAAATCTTAACTCTCCATTGCTAGTCTAACCACTTTTCTTTATTAGTCAAGTAACCTCAAAAGAACATTCAGATTTTGAGCCAGGATTGCAAAGCACAAGTACTTCACCAGACTGAAACAACTTAGTTCAAAATTAGTTTTGTGCCTCCATCATCAACATCCTGAGACATCTTACAAGTTACTGCCACTTTCCATATGCTCCATAACAATTTCTCTTCAACAACTGTTTGCAGTAATATCCCCAAATTGCCCTTAATTGCCTCCCAGAAGATCATGAACTTTTGCTAATTCATGTTGAAGTACCTGATGATCCTCCGGTGATGATAGAGGCTTACCTTCAAATTCAAAACACAAATGGGTTCACAAAGTGCCTTATTTACACAAATCTATGTGGCTCTAAGGCATTTCTTGTACTTACATTAGGTAACAAAACAAAGAACTGCCATCAAGAGAAAGACGTTTTTCTTCCCTAACTATTTTAATAAGTGACTGAAACACCTTTCTTTACTAATCTAATGGACACGGGCATTTGCAAAGAAAAAAATGGCAGGTCATTATGGGTCTCCTGTCTAGACTTGGCATTTCGGTCCTGGGATTGGTAGTTTGAGGTGTTTGAATCATGTATTATATAAGTGACACTGAAAAATTAGACCATGTTATTCAGTTTTATGAGCTCTCCTTCATATACGTCTAAGGTAAAAATCACTGTAAGCACCCAACACCAAGCATAAAAAGCCATTTTCTCCTCTCTTTTTCCCACTTCTCAATACAGATTGTTCTCAAATGGAAATGTACTGAAGAGCTACTCATCTGTGGTGGTTTGAGCTAACTGGAATATTTTAATAAGAGAAAATTATACTATAGGCTGTGAAGGAAAACCATGGTGATGTCTACTTCACTCATAGGCTTGCTGAGATGTTTAGGAAAAAAAACTCAAAACAAAAAGATAAGAGAGTGTCTCTAGCGGGCAGTGGGTGTCACAGGGCACAGCGTCTAGCGCGGTCTAGCTCTGGCTTCTCCTCTCTGCTGAATAACTCCATTAACCACTTTTCTTCTAATTCCCCCCTCCGGTCGATCCTCCATACTCACCTTGCGCGTAAGGCAAACCTTGGGGTAAGGTGTAGGGGTGGGGAGAAGGTGGAAGGGTGGTTGGGAGCCCCTCCTGGGGTCTCTGATTTCTGGGAGGGGTGTTGTGTTTCTGTATTACCTTTACCTTGTATATTTCTGTAAATATTCCTGTATATAGTGTATATATCTGCTTGTATATTGTGCTAAGCTGTAAATAGAGCTTCATCTCGACTTCTAGACGGCTGAGTTCTAGCCTGGGTCTTTTTACAAGTGTGGGAGGGCAGGGAACTCCCAAACCATCACATCATCAAAACCCAAATCTCCTTTAAGTCAAATGTACAACCTAATTTGTGATCTTTACTAACAAAAAATTCCAAGTGCTATGTAGTAAATTTTCACACGCCTTCAGTTGCTGCCCTGGGTCTTATCCCACAATTTCAAGAGAAGTTGTACACAATGGTCAGATGACGAAAATGGAAAACTTTTTCAGGGATTGAGATTCTAGTCTGCCAAGGGCCAAAAAATCAGGGGGACAACACAGTGAGAGGGAGGAGGAAGATGAAGGCCAAGTGAGTCCAGGAAGTACTTCCTGCATCAGGATCTTACCATGTAGCATGGTATTGTTCATGCACTAAGGAAAGTTCACTTCATTCCTCCCCTTCAGTGGGGAAGCAGAAAATAATCCTGATATCGTCTTCCTCACTGAGAGCACAAGGGATGCAAGGAGGTACGGTACATCTTTCAACAATTTCAAAACCAAGATCCAACTTCTGTCTGCTCTTCCTCCTTGTAAAAATATCTAGGGCCTTCTCAGATTACTAGTCTGAACACTTCTAGTGCATGCCAAATGGTCAGACTCTTCAAGTTCTGAATCACTTCCACTTGAATAAAAGCATTTTTCTGGCTCAACCATCACCTGTTATTTCCCATTTCAGAAGAGATTTAATGCAGCAAAGGAGGATGTATCATTTCTCTTGTCCTCAGGAGATGGCAGCAGAGTCTGAAATGTGGTGACTAACTGAAGATCAAACATTGTTCACAGAGAAACATCCCAACATAGCAAGCCAATGTAAGGGGCCACACATACAATAAGACCTGGATGTCCAACTAACACCCAAAAGCCAAGATTAGGTTATAAAGCATTTCAATAAAATTGCTACAATCCCTATGCTACCTTCCTAACCTCCCAATCCTACTTCACAGAATGTCTTAATCTTGTTATGGCATTAAACTCAAAGTGGTAAGAGTTATAAATCAGGTTAAAGTACCTACAGTAAACCACACCGAGTTCTTACAAACAGCTTAATAGTGTCCAGATAAGTATGCATATAGGCAAAGCCTAAATTTACCATCCATTAATGCAGAAAGTACAGCTCACGCTTTGACATTTCCATGTTTAGAAAAATCCTAAAACCAAACAGGGACTTTCAAGCTCAATTACCTTTTCTGTCTCACCACCAGCATATATGACAATTCAGCAGTTCTCAAACTTGAAACACCCTCCCATACATGTTAAAGCTTAGCTCTGTGTCTTGCAAATGGAAACAAAGCAAGGATTCTGTACAAACTCTGTGCTATTAACTCAGAAGTGGATAGAAAGAAGCCTTCCTGTGCTCATGAGAAAAAACAGCTTCAGAAGTCTGAAGCATTTACTTCATGAAGCTAGGCAAAACAAGCAGAGACATCAGAGCTTTCTTAATCATACTTTAAACCCACTACTTTTATTTCTCCATGCTCAGTATTCCACAACTGTGACACCCCTTCTACAAATGCAACTAGACTAGCACCAGCCTGTAAAGTCTCTGGGTTCAAGTCCTCTGTGGCAGCAGCTACCCTGTTGTGTAGCATCTAGCCCGGAGGGCTTTTTTCACAGCAAGTCAGGACTATTGGAAACTAAGAAGCCTTAAGACTTAACTGCAAATCCATGGACGTTTAGAGGCAGTCTCCTGAAGGTTTCTTAAGCAAAATTAATGCAACACATGGCACTCTACTCCCTGTATCAATCACTTTTTCATCACATGGCTCAATCCGTGCTGCCACGTGACAATGTTACAGGTGTTTCCCATCAAAACTGGAGAGGTGTTTGATCGACTTGACAAAACAGAATGTACGTACAGTATCACAGACACTGTGCCCCGCTTGTATGGAGCACTACCTGCTCCCTATATGGTACACACTCTATATACCTCATACTGCCGGGCACGTAGCAGGCACGCTATGCATCACACCCCAGCGTAATGTGGTTTTCAGGCAAGAACACCAGAGAAAGGCTGGATGACTTATTCCCACAGGCTTCATCTGAATTGAACCAACTTAGAAAAAACACCCTTACTGTAAGGCAAAGGCAGCGAACAGCAAATGCTCATGAAAAATACAAGATTTTCTGTTTTCTTTGAAGCTACTAACAACTATATTGAAAATACAAAATGACTGAGCAACAAGTGAAAACAGTAAAGCACAGGGAATAATACTGTTTACATCTGCTCTACAGGAGCAGGCAAATTACTACAGACAAGAGAACCTGAATTACTCCAAACAGTATTTTTCCTAGTGCAAATCCAGTTCTAAAATAGATGTTCAAATTTCAGAACTAACAGTAGCAACGTTTAGGAAAAGAGTAACAGAAATTAAATTAATTGCTAGAGAATCATGAAGTTCACTAGCAAAATAGTTAGCTATCTCTTGTTTTTCAACTCACATTTATGAAAAAAAAAAACAAAACATAAGCCTCTATTAAAAAATCATTTAGAAGACAAGGATAGAGTAACATAAAGCCATATATCACCAAAGTAGGTGAGAGGTAAATAGCAATTACCAGTTCAGAAGCTGGTATTTTAACCACCATACAAGAGAAAACCCACAAACTCTTAACCAGCTGAGAAAAACAAAAAAAAAAGAAACTCCACAACCAAAACCACAAAATACCTCAAAGCTTCCACTATTTCCAAAACCAGAGGTCTTTTGTAAAACAAGTCATCTGTTCTTTAACACCCTGATGACACGCACACACACTACATCCCCCATGCATTAAGACACTGACATGTCCCATTCTGAATTCAGAGGGCTAACTAAGAAGGGGCTACCAGCAACACACCTTGACTACAGAATCTTCCACAACTGAAATTTCAGAACATAGTTGAACTCAAGAGTTTCTTTTAAAATTCTTTCTCCACCAAAGCAGACTGTTCATAATTACAGATGATGTTATAGGTCTCTGTGCTCCCAAAATAAGCTCTGCACTTTGTGGTTTTGGTTACTATGTAACACATACACTGCCATAAAAAATACTCAGATAGAGTCCTTTTGTTCAAAAGAACTGATCCACAATATGCATTCAATACCAAAGACACATCAGATGCCTTCAAACACCACACTAGTTTGTGCACGTTGAGAGTCCAATCTTTAGATCTATTTTAGCACCCATCTTCTATCAAGACTTGTTTCTTAGGGGATCTTCTCTGATCTTTGTAGCACGACAAACAATTTGGTTTTGTTCCAAAGTACCTCTATGTAATTTAAAATATTCCTTATGAAATCTTTTAGTTCTTCAATTCTCTCATTGTATTCAAAACAGGTTATTTTTTGAGTTCTATTGGCCTATTCGCCTCAGTTGGAATTTTTAGAGGATATCTGGATTCAATATGAAGATTTTATTCTGTAAAAGAACTTGCTACATAGTGCTCACGGTGCTTTGACAAAAACAAATATGCTGCTCTTCAAAGAGATGAAGGAATACCAGAAATGCACAAGTGCAGAACCCAAAGGGATCAGTAAAACTGCCTCTACGTGGAAGAAAAGCAACAGAAATAAAGTTTGCTGTTCTGGAAGCAGAAGAGGGGTATGTGGAGGTTTTTTGTTTGTGGGTTGTTTTTTATTTTTTTCCCCCTCCCTCTCCATAGAAAAAAGTTACAAAAAGTAAAAATCTCCCCAAAATGAGCATTCCTTGGCAGTACAAAGAAAGCCAGGGCTCAATCCTTCAGAGAGTTCCACAGCACGGTGGACAGCTCAGGCTGCATTATCTGTCAGGAGACCTCCACAGCTCTGGTCTTACATGCCTGGGCTACTTTCCACCTCATGCATTCAAGTTCCTGTATCCCTGCTACTCAGCTCATGACTGGCATACATCCAGAGCAGAGCTAAGCTGGAGAAAACCACAGAACAGTCAACAGAGAATAAAAGGATATCAGGAGCGCTGCTGAACAACAATCATATCCACTGCCACTTCATCTTGAACTGATCACTGCCATCACCCGGCTCACAAATTCTGTCAACCTCGCTGCAGAATGACTAACAGGTGGGGTATCCTGTTTCACGTACAGGGTAGAAAGAAGACTGCCTGATACCCAAAACACCCCTATTTAATGTCTGCTGAATCAATTTATTTGCAGTCAGCTGAGTCCCTACAGATACCTGCCAGCCTATCATGATGCTTGAAGTTAGTACCATATCGTAAGAAACAGCTAAGTATATGTTATGAAGCAGTATTGTCATGTGACCTCATCCCAATTGCTAATGAGCTAAACCCCTTACCATTTCTTACTAAAAGCTTAAGTGCTTCAGCTTCCATTCACTCTGTCTTAAGCTGCCAAACTGGAATAATAATACCCAGCATTGCATAACGCCAGTTTCAAGAGGATTCACTTAATACTCCTTTGAGAAATAACTGTGGAAAACTTCTAAGTAGGAAGAAACTGAGGCACAGAGTGCAAGACTCACCTTTTATGACATATAAACCAATACACATTAGGTGACTTAACCAACTCCGAAAAACCTGTCACAAAGTGATCTGTGCAAGGTCACACAGGTCATCGGCCCCAAGAGCAGAGCAGGGACTCTGAAGGCCTTCAAGTCTCCTCTTCGAACACTGCACCACGCTGCCCCTACCAAGCAGGAATTCCGAGCGTCTCAGGCAACCACACCTGAAATCTTTGGCTTTTCCAGAGCCACTGAGAAGTGAAGCCAGGCCCAGAGCAACGTGCTGCAGAAAGCAGACACGAAACACAGCTCGTTTTCATCTATGTACAACCTCTACACGCCAACAAAAGTGTGAAGGCATTACAAACAATAGCACGCTAAACCACACATCCGAGGCCGGCAGCTTTTTCTCGTAGACTCAACAGTGCCACTTCACTTTTGCCAAGCAAGCAGGACAGGGCAGCCAACATCCCAGCGTCTTCTCCCTTAGTTTTAGCGACAGCGTTCACAAGCATAAATCCCTCGGGAGCACTAAGAGCCGCCACGTCCCACGAGCTCGGCAAAGCAAGGCTGAGCACCGACAGAGTTTTGGCTCCCACAACAGAAAACATTTTCCGGCGAGAAGAGAAACTCCTCCAGGGAGCTCCTGCTCAGATGAAAACCATCACCAGTTCCCCGGCCCCGAAAAGAGCTCCCCCAACACCAGCCTTCACGGACCCTCTCAGAGACAGCGAGAGAAGCGCAGCGGGACCCCGCAACACTACACAGCGCTCCCCACCAAAGACTTTAATACAGCGACAGCACCGATC
>VWYK01091300.1:0-14593 GCA_013399775.1 Semnornis frantzii | reverse complement strand
AGAACTGCACACAGTACTCTTCTTTTTCCTGCATTCTTCTGAAGCTGTTGGGTTCCAACACATTTCCCATACACACAGAACAACTCCTACATAAAACATATCCTTACCATAAAATGAATTGCACTCTGCTGTAAGATAGTGGGAAGAAAGAACAAGTGATGAGTTTCTGAGGGGAAACTGAAGTGGTCACATCTTTTAAGTAGCCTGGAGTAATTCAGGGAGAAAGCACAGACTAATCTGGCTGGAGAAGTTTAAGAATTTACCACATAGCTGCCTGCTTCAGCCTTCTGCTGGAGATAATTGTCTCTGGAGCAGAGATAAAAATATGTCTAGGGCTCAGCCGTCTCAGTGCACCCCCTTAGTGTGGGCACCTAGCAAAAGGATCAGGTGAGCTTTGTGCTGTAGATCAGGAAGATCCAGCTGCAGGCCTGCTGATGATGACTGAGAAGCTTTGTCTGTATTAGTAAGTTCTGCATCAGACCCATAGGGAGTCACTGTTAATTGTATTGATCTTTCACCAGGGGCTTGCTGTGTGCGTCCATGAGGTACCTGGAGCTTTGTTTACACATAATCTGTGTATGTGATGAGCAGTCAAGAGTTCCATTTGTTCAAATACTTGCTAGAATTGGGCAACCACTCAGCTTTTCTAGAGATTCTCCTTTCCAGATGGTCATGCAGCTTCCTTGATTTGTTGTTGTTGTTGTTTGTTTGGATGGGGTTTTTTTTTGTGTGTGTGTGTGTGTGCTTTCCTTTTGCTGTGTTTTTGGGTTTGTTTTGGTTTGTTTTGCATGTGAGTTTTCCAGGAAGCACTGAGGAAGACTTGAAACTGCAACGTCATTAAACTAACATTTTGATTTTTATCTTCTTTTTGTAAGAGAAATTTTCGACTCTTAGTGTTTACCCTGAATAAAATTATGGTCTCAAAGTTACAGTTAATCAAGTTTATGAGCCCAGAGCTGGATCTGACCATTACTTTGCAACCAGGTGAGAATCCAGCTGAAAGTGAACTGTCTGTAATTCAACATGGATAAAACAGTATTTGTTTGAAAGAATGCTAAGAGCTGGAGGAGCTGAATTCTTACTGGGAATGGAAGCTAAGTGTCTTGTAAGGCACAGACTGGGTACAGGTTAGCACATCCTGGGTGTTGAAGAGCAGAAGGTTTGTGCATTTGATGTTTAATTCTGGTTTTATTCTTACATATCTCATTACAGTTTTCTGAGGGTTTCAAAAATGCAGACCAGGAAGTCACTTCATATATGCTACAGGTGACAAAGGTCATTTTGTCCAACCCCTCTGCAGTGAGCAGGGACACCTCCAACTAGATGTAGGTGCCCAGGGCCACATCAAATATGATTTTTTTTAATGTCTCCAAACAGCTTCTAGCTGTGGAAAAGTGACATAGAATCAACCATGTTGGAAGAGACTTCCAAGCTCACCCAGCCCAACCTATCACCCAGCCCTATCCAATCAACCAGACCATGGCACTAAGTGCCCCATCCAGGCTTTGCTTCAACACCTCCAGGGATGGTTACTCCACCACCTCCCTGGGCAGTCCATTCCAATGCCAATCACTCTCTATCAAGAACTTCTTCCTAACATCCAACCTAGGCCTCCCCTGGCGCAACTTGAGACTGTGTCCCCTCCTTCTGTTGCTGGGTGCCTGGCAGCAGAGCCCAACCCCAGCTGGCTACAACCTCCCTTCAGGTAGCTGTAGAGAGCAATGAGGTCTGCCCTGAGCCTCCTCTTCTGCAGGCTGCACACCCCCAGCTCCCTCAGCCTCTCTTCACAGGGCTGTGCTCCAGGCCCCTCCCCAGCCTTGCTGCCCTTCTCTGGACACCTTCCAGCACCTCGACATCTCTCTTGAATTGAGGGGCCCAGAACTGGACACAACACTCAAGGTGTGACCTGACCAGCACTGAGTACAGGGGCAGACTAACCTCCTTTGTCCTGCTGACCACACTGTTCCTGATCAAGGCCAGGATGCCATTGCTCTGCTGCCCACCTGGGCACACTGCTGGATCATGTTCAACTACTGTCTACCAGTACTAGTAGAACAGGACAACATCACCAAATATGTTCATGCTGACAGGGTGAGGTGACCTAGGGGATGCTTTCTGGTGCTGCTGTGGCTGTCATTGAGAGATGTTGCCTGCTGGAGGATGTGATGTCTCCTCTGGGTTTTGCACCTAAGGTTCCTGTGACTTGAAACCAGGATGTGAAAGACAGGACTGGTGCATGGATGAGTTTACCCTGATGTAGCTGGCATGCAAGTAGAATATAAAGCTGGGAACAGAAAGTGCTGCTGATTTATTTATTTTTATATTCATATATTTTAATACAGATTTAACTTAAGTGTCCATAAGGTGTGGCTCTTGCATTAGTGGAGTCTTTATGTTGCATGGTAAAATCATGTGGCTGTGAATGGGAAGACTTTAAATGCCTGTGGTGATTTGCCAGAAAGGAATTAGGGTAGGCTAGCTCAGGCTGTTGGTAGGAATTCTCAGCCTTCTTATGTCATAATTGTTGTTCTTACCATGATGTTTTCTAATTTAGGCTTTCCTGAAGTCTCTCACTGCCCTTGCAATCTGGAGTAGCAGCAGTAAGCAGTAGTGTCTCTCATCTATAGCTAAGCAGGAGGCTGGGATCACTCCTGGGGAGTTGGTAATGGTCCTCCATCCCTCCAATGGCAAGGTTAGTCTCTAATTAAAGCCAGTCTTTGATGAATTTACAGCTATTACAGAGCACTCCCATCTGTGAGGTGAGCTTCTGAGACAGGATAATGCTCTTGCTTCTGTACTAGTTTCCTATTCTCACCCAGGTGCACTTCAAGCTGTTGGTGATTATCTTTAAATCCAAGTGTGTCTGGGACCTGTTATCTAAGACACAGCCTCTCACCCCATACTCACTTGTGGGACATACAACTGGCTGTTTGTTCCTGAGGTGAAGCTTTCCATGGGAGGTTATGGGGTTTTCCTCTTAGAAAGCTTCTCGGCTCAGGAATTTGCCCCTTCCCCTTCCTCCCTTCTCTGCCTTTGACAGCCTGCCAACACAGATCTTGTGATTTTCCAACAGGCCATATGGATTAGCTGCTGTCCCTTTTCCTCTGTTTTTGTATGTGTCATTTTTTTAGCTAATATTTGTGTGGCAGTAGCTTTGTCAAAGTGGCTGTTAGTTAGTGGCCTGCATTAAGGGTATCTCGTGGACTGAGGAGCCATAGTAGGTGTTGAGCTCAAATATGTGACAAAATATAGGGGAAACATACCTTAGGGGTTAAAAAATGATCAGTAATTGTTTTAAGAATGGCTTTAGTTAAATAATTCAATGGTTAAGTTGTTTACAGCTATCCTACTATCTGATTTTTAGCCTTCCCTAACACACGTTGTGTTCAAGTGCTGAAGTGCTTAGCATTCCTTTCTCTACGTCTCTTTGCAAAGTGCCCATCAAAGAGTGCTCATAAGAAGCATCACTAAATATAGATTTGTGCTTTATATTTGGGAAGGATGAAAACTTTCTTCTTCCTGTGCAAAAAAATGATTATTAGCACTTAGCTTAAGAAAATAAAAGATGCTTGAGAGCTCCTGAAACTTCCTTCTGGTTTTCTTTTTGCCCTCATTTCCTCTCCCCTCACATCCCCACCATTGGCAGATCCTCTTGTGATACAGCACTGCTTAAAGTCCTCATTAAAGTTTTCCAAAAAAACTGATTTCTTCCCCTGTCTTCTTGAGGCTGATGGCTGCCTTCCCATTTCCTCATTTGGAAGTTGTCTGTTCCAATACCACAACAGTAAAGATTTGGATTCGCTAATGCGGCAGCGATCCTGGTTCCAATAATGTTAATTGCAGTGAAATGCAAGATGCTTCATGTCATTTGTCCTGGTCTACCCTAACTGCTGAGTGATGGCCACTATCATATTTGTTCACTCAGTCCTTATAGGGCCAGGCTCAGCCACAGGCGTGTTTTGGATTGAAGGCAAATAATGAAAAATGGATGTTGACATCTGTCCATCCTCTGTAGCTGAATCCAGTGGTGCTCAATTAGAGATATAACAGCAAAGGGAAGGATCTTTCTGTCAACATCTATAAAAAGCATTGGGGTATCCAATTAAGTAAACTACTATACTTCTGGAAGCTGTGAATCTGCAAAGAGCACTCTTTAATTGCAGAGATTTCCCTTGCTAGAGGAAAAGTGAACCAGAATCACAGAACCTTAGAAGTTGGAGTGAACCTCCAGAGATCGAGTCCGACCCCTGTGCCAAGGCAGAATCACCCAGGGTAGTTCACACAGGAACACATCCAGGTAGGTTCTGAAAGTCTACAGAGAAGGAGACTCCACAACCTCTCTGGGCAGCCTGTCCCAGGGCTCTGTCACCCTCGCTGTAAAGAGGTTTCTCCTCATGTTTAGCTGAAACCTTCTCTGTTCCAGTCTGTAGCTGTTGCTCCTTGTCTTACTGCTGCTGACCACCAAAAAGAGCTTAGCTCCAACCACTTGACATCCACCCCTCAGATACTTGTACACACTGATCAGATCTGTCTTCTCCAGCATTACTGTGGTGGTTCTACCAGCTCAGTGTCTTGTTGTAGCTTCCTTTGGTGCACAACTTGTTGGAACAGGGTGCTGCATGAAGCTAAAAACGTTTGGAGAATTGCAAGGACATAGCTGATGGGTCCATAAATGTGTCCACAAGCTCTTCTGGGACACTGAAGGAGATACTTCAGTAACCATACTGCTGTTTAAGAGCCATGTACATGTTGGGCTTTCCCTCTTTATCCAGGAGAAGCAGCTGAATTTTCCACTGTCATGGTGGGTAGTATGAGGAAGAAAACTTTAGGCTATCTCACTCAGTGGAGGTTGGTGCAATATACTGTGAAGGCATCACTGAAGTACCCTTCAGAGCTCTACTGGGAACCACTTCTGTTTATCCTGAAATAGCTGTTCCTGCTTCAGCTAGGCAGGAATTCATAAAAGGAAACAAAAATTCACCATGGTTCTTCAGCAGCAGCATCTCCCACATTGTTCTGGCCAGAAAAAGTGAAGCAGCAGCATTAGCCATAGCTTGATAAGAGCCTGTGCATCCCAAAGGTTCTGGTTGTTGGTATGGGATACAACTGCCTCTTGCAAGGCTGCACTGACATAGCCTCCACCTGAATTTGTCTTGAGCAATTTGTACATGAGAACTGGTCCTTTGTGCTAGGGAAGCTGCCTTACAGCAGTGCTGGACACATGTTCATGAAGATAGTCTTTGTCTGAAGAATGAGTTACAGTCAGAAAGCAAATTAACCACCTTCAGAAGGCCAGAAAAATTATTGCAGCTTTCAAGAACTCTTCTCGAATCTCAAAGACTTGGAGGTTTTTCTGCCTTAGAGCTTGAGACCTTGTCCTTACAGGAGTCTGGAGCTATTGCTGTAAGGACTTCAATGGATTTGATTAATGTACAAGAATGTTCTCACTTTACATGCTCGAGAGCACGTGACTTGTGGCTTGGTTCCCAGGGTCACAGTCAAAATTCCTTTCGCATTCTTCTTCCCACATGCAGTGGCAATGAACGCTTTCAGTATTCATCATGCCCAAGAGAATAAACCAAAACCATCAGGGCTGCAGCATTTTCTTCTGCTGGTTGTTATCTCTGTAGAAATGTCTGTTTTGTGAAGTCAGCTCACCAAGCAGTCGTGTGTGACAGGATAGACTCCCTTAATCAGTAACCTTCAGTTAAGTACATAGATGAATGGCAGCTGAAGAGGGCCAAACATGTCATTGCTTAAATGATTGCAGATACACTGCTAGGGAATGGCTTTAAGCCTTCTAATAACTACAAAGAAGACATTGTATGCCTTTGTTAATTCCTGAATGTTCTTACCTGATCTCTCCCTTTTCTGTGTTGTCATCAGCAAAACCCATATGGAGATGCTCTGCAGATGTGCTCTCCATTTCAAATCCAAAATGGCTTTGATTTTAAGGACTATAGGTGTGAGAAGAATTTTGGTTTCCATAGGTGAGGTCCAAAGTTTGAGAAAGAAATGCTATAGTAATAAGCCTCATTACCCAGGGAACAAGAGAGACCCCATTAAAACTGGAAGGTTGGGAGAACAGGGAAAGCTGGCCAGGAGACCTCTCCTTAGAGTTCCCACCAGTCAGATGTGGTCTACAGGGCCTGCTGTGTTCCAGGCTTCCATGATAAAGCACATCATTTTTATGCACAGGTCAGATTTGAGCACATAAAACTTTAAAACTGATTTCTCAGTATTCACACTTTTCACTTAGGCAATCAACAGCTGTGGGCTTAAAAAAAAAGACAATTTGGGCGAGTGGGAATTCCTTATAATTGGAGCTGTTGGAACTAAGAGTTTACAAACTCTGCCATATGCAGCTGGAACAAGAAATCCTGTCACTGGGAAACTGCAAATATGTCAAACCCAGCAATAAATATCTACGAGTTTCCATAACAACAACAACAACATTGTTCAAACAACATCACAAAGAGCTTGTGAAGGCCTAGATCTGCTTAAAATAGGGAGTAAGAGGTTTGAACAATTTATTTTTTTATTATTTTTTTTTTTTCTGAGGCTGAACTTGCCAGAGCTGATTCAGTTCTCCTGTAAGCTTCAAGCTCCGTTGCTCAGCCAGAGGACTCCTATTCTCATGGCAGGAAGCTACTGTCTTAAAAGTCCGTGTTTAAAATCTAATAGTCTGTAATACTAACCACCTGTGGCACCAGAACTGTAATTTACAGGCCTTTTTATGAAACTTATTCTACTGGGTCAGAGGTTTCTTGTGCTCTTTGGGAGAGGAAGCAGGCATTAAGTGAAGACATGCGGCGATTGGCACCGTTCAGAGAACAGCAGGCAGTGGCACAAGGTGAACCCTCTGAGCCTGTGGGAAAAGCCAAGGAACAACTTCTGATTTTGCTTTACTTCTGAAAAGGAATAATTTGTGTGAACACAGCCACAAATATCTAAGGTTGAACTTGGAGATTGCTACCTTTCCATTTCGCTTTTACCAGGGTCAGAAACAGGAATTGGGCTGCAGGTATTTACAAGGAGATGCTGGAAGAGCAGGCCACTAGTTGAAACCGGTGATGTGCAAAAGGTTTCTAAGAGGGCTTCTGTTAGTGTTAAGTGGCCACAATGTCTTCAGGAGGCCCTCTGGGGATGGTAGTTTCAGCTGCCTCTTATACTGAAGTGGCCTTTAAATATCCACTTGGTTTGTAATCCCAAAGTGTGTATTTCATTGCAGTACTTGTTTTAACAGAATCACGATTGACTATTCCATCAGACTAATGAGAACTCAAAGCTTGATTTCTCTTTTAGGATGCAGTTGTTTTCTGTGCTTTATCACTCTATATCTTACTAGTTAGAAAAGTATGGAGAATCCTTTCCATTTCACAGCTGCAGGGCTGAGGCAGAGGGAAGGCAGGATTTATCTGAATTCACTCTGGAAGTCTGTGGCAGTGAGGAACTGATGTCCTAAATGCCAACCTGACAGAGGGCTGAATCTCTAAACACCTGGTAAATAATCATGTGGGTTATGCTGTGGATGTGGTAAGTGTCATGTCTGACAGATGAGTAAGCTGAGAAATAAAGCCTTTAGAAGGCTTGTCTCAAAGGGAGTATCTGGCAGTGAATCTGATTTCTCCAGGGAGTGTTTTGTCCTTGATCATTGGAGTGTCCTTTTAAAGCTGTATCTATGAGACTGTATTTTGAGAGCACTTCTGAGAGTTGTACATTGTGCCCTTCCACGTGCAGAAGGCAGTAAGCTGATGTGTGCAGCTCAACCATGTGTGCTGGTATGGAGAATGAAGGCACTAAAATGGGCTAGAGATATATGATGTGTGCTTTGAAAGTTTGGTGAAAGACAACACGAATCTGCCCTACACCTTTGACTGACATAGCTTTAATAAATGCATTCTGAACTTCCAGAGGTAGAAGAGGCTTCAATAAGTATCAGGATTTTCAAGCTAACAATGGAATTCTCTATATATTTTGAAAAAAAAAAAAACCCAATGAGCTGTATCTATATATACATATGTACAGGTAGTGAATGGCTTCTCTTTCTCAAGAACATGTCATAACTCCAAAACTGTGATCTTAATGCAAACCTCAGAGTCATGTTCAGGGATCTGTCTTGTGGAGAAGGTCATATGGAAAGACAAAGAGGTTCGTTTCTGCTATATGAATTAAAAAAGCTCTTGACTTTTAGGCCAGTGACTTAAACTTTAAACATGTCCCTGAAAAGAATGTGTGGGAACGTGTGTATTTGGAAGGTTTTTTGGAGGGCAGGGGAAGTACTGCTGTGGTGGACAGTAAAAGATCTCTTCTGTATTTGCACAAAAAACTTAGACAAGTGCAAGCTAGAAGGAATCGGTAGTAAAAGTTGGATACGTGCAACAACTCCCTGAAGCTAGGTACAAAATCTCCTCAGGTCTAAGTACTGCTTCACCAAACCAGGCAGTAAATCTGTAGAGTGAAGGACTAACATAAACACAGCCTCAGGAAGGCAGGACCTTGCTCCAAACAAACCATATCTCTTTTTGAGCCCACTGTGGTTAAAGAACAATTCAACAGAACAGTTCTCTGTGCGTAGTGATGACATGGATACGGCAGAATATTGTGGGAAATGTAGCTGCAAAAGAAGGTGAGAGGACTCAAATACTTAATAAAAATCATAGCAAATCTTCATCTGGTAAAATTCCTCATAGATCCTTATAAAATGTTCAGTGGTCTTGCAGTATGGTTATGTGGGTTTACAGCATGTATCTGGACTAAGAAGGATGAGCAGAGTTCCCTATATGCCTAACAGGAGCTACTTAAGTGGCTAGCTGTTGCTGGAAGCAAAACAAAACCAAAAACTCCCCCATAAAATAACTCAGATAAATCCAGTAGCTTAAAAGGTAGCATCCATTAGCTAGTCAAAAGGCAGATGAACAAATGGGAATTAAGGAAGGTGAAGCAGGCGGATGACTTCCCACTGCAGGATAGGAGGAAATGGGTTAATCAGAAACTAGAGCAACCACAGCATTCCACCTGTGATAGAGAATGTAAATCAGTGGTGGAAATGGCATGTGGTGCTTTAGGGCTTGCTTAAATACTTCTTTCTGTAAGAAAAATAAAAACTGAATACATACAGTGTGCACTTGTGTCCTAAGGTGAATGTGAAAGAATGTTTTATAAGGAACTCAACCAGGGAGCAGAGGCAAATCTGGCCCCCAAAATGTTTTGATTACGGTGTTGTTAAACCCTCCTTTGCTGCTGTTCTGCAGATATCCACTACAGTAAGTCTCAGAAATAATAAGGAAATATGGTGATACCATAAGATACTTAGGTTAAGTTAACAGATGAAACAGGAGTACAAGTGAGCGTTCTAAAGACTCTGCCCCAAGTTATGTGGGATAAGCTGCATGGTACCTGTAAGAGGAGAAGGTGAAAGATTATTGGTATCAAAGGATCTACTGTGTCATGTCTGTGTAGAAAATGGTTCTGTAAAGGCTGAGGCCAAAGCATACTGCAAACTGGATGTGTGCTGTGCGTGTCTGCAAACACTGCAAATGTTGTGCTTGGCTGCTGGCTGCCTGATGTTGCTTTCTCTACAAGTTCTGTAGCTGGCTCTGCATACCCTCTGCTCTTCCTGTGAGCTCTGTGCTTGAGTATTGTCCTGGTGCTCTTTTGCCTAGCAGTGCCTTACATGGACATTGGCAGGAAATCTAGGGAGGGGCTTTTTGGGATGTCAGGTAGTGCTAGGACTAGGGGAAACTGAGCGAAACTAGAAGTGGGCAGGTTCAAATTGGATGTTAAGAGGAAGTTCTTCGTCATGAGGGTGGTGAGACACTGGAACAGGCTCCCCAGGGAGGTGGTTGAAGCCGCGTGCCTGGAGGTCTTCAAGGCCAGGCTGGATGTGGCTCTGAGCAAGGTGATCTGGTGTGAGGTGTCCTTGCCTATGGCAAGGGGATCGGAACTAGATGATCTGTGACATCCCTTCCAGCCCTAACAATTCTATGATTCCTTTCCATCTGATTTGACTTTCCTGAATTTCCTGCTGTAGTTTACTAGTTGAATTCTGCTCTGTTATGGCATGTGTAGCAAATCTAAGAATTTTTGGTACCTATATGTGATCCTATCTCCACCTCTCCATTTCTGCCTTCTTTCTTATGTGTAGCCTGAGAGAGAACTGAAAGCAGTCTTAGTATCTACTGAGCTTCTCTGCTCAGTACTACCTCATGGCCTCCTTGTCCTAAGGCAGAGAGCTGTAGCTCTTTGGGACCCCCAAACTCTGGATAAACCCTTTTTTTTTTTTTTTCCTTGCAAGGGTCACAAAGCACCTGGAGAAGGATTTCTAATGGTCTTGTCTTGTCACTGTGCATTTATATATGTGTATAAAATATATGCACTAAGTATTTACTTGTCACACGGGACAAGCAAGGCTGACACAATTCAAGAAGGAAAACACACATCAGGAAGTTATCCTGGCTAACGTGCAACACTAAAATCACTTGAGAGAAGTGCTTTTAGGGAGCGTAGAGTATCACTCCAGTAAGGAAGGAATGAGTGAGCCAGTCAAAACCCTGAGTCTTGGTTGTACAGCTGAAGGGTAAGCATGTGGAGGGCTGCCCTCAAGCAAACAGCAGGCAGCTGCTGCCTCAAGCAACTCACCTGCCAAAAACACAGCAATGAGGGCCAAATTTTATCTCCTGTAGGATCTGCTTCTTCCAGATTGTCTCTGGCAGAGACAGCCCTGCCCTGGAGATGCAGGTCCTACCTACCCTGTCAGATAGCCAACCCTGCTTTGAATAGGATGCTGGACTAGATGACCTTCTTGGCTTCATTTGAAACTCAGTTATCATATAATCCCCTAACTCTAATCTTTATTGAACCACCCTTGGCCACGAGAAATCTAAGAGTGTAAGGAAAACTGTCAGTAGTACAAGGATGGATGTAATTGATGGCAGTAGGAATTTGGTAGTTGGAACCCCAAAGTGGAGTTAGTATATAGTGGAACCACTGCCTAAGCATTTTCTCCTGAGTTGAAAAGGACAATGAGAGAGCACATTGCCTTTTGAATATTTTGGAATAAACCCAGTAAGTTCCTTAGCCCTGAGAATGCTGCTGCTCCCCTAGAGCAGTTTTATTTTAATGACTGCATCCTGGAGCATCCTAGTGTGAGTTAGATGTTTTATGTTTCCCATTGCACCACGCGGATGGGAAATGCGTTATCTTCCCTCATTTGGATTTGGAGTCTTGCATTCCTTTTGTGTGGTACAAGCAGTTCAGAGCAGACCTTTCTGGTTTTGTGTGTGCTTTTACAGAAACTTAGAGCTGAGAAATGTTACTGATAGATAGAAAAGCTCAGCTATCAGGGGAAAAGAAGTCTCGCCACTTCCTACTGTTGGTGTCTCTCATCTCTACCTTTCCTCCTATGTTCCATGACTCAGCTCTTTTTACTGACCCTGAGAGATGGCTGCAGTGATAGCTTCTTGTGTTAGGGATCAGATGAAGGTTTCGTAGCTTTGCAGCTTGAAGATGTCCTTCCAGGCCAGGGGGAGCTATGACAGATAAGTCTACCCTGCAGTTTCCCACACTGCTCTGCCAGGACTATTTGTGCCTTTTCCTATGTATATTTCACTGGATGAGTGTCCTGGTTTTGGCTGGAATAAAGTTAATTGTCTTCCCAGTAAGGATTTTGGGACTTTGGATGAGAGCAATGTTGATAACACACTGATGGCTTAGTTGTTGCTAAGTCAAGAAATTTTCAGGTTCTCATACTGCTCTGCAACCAGAGACTGGGACTCTGCACAAGGAGCTGGGAAGTGCATGGACAGCTGGCCCAACCAAGTCAGAGAGGTATTGCATCCAGAAAAGGGTGACAAAGCTGGTGAGGGGCTTGGAGCACAGCCCCATGAGGAGAGGCTGAGGGAGCTGGGGATGTGCTGCCTGCAGAAGAGGAGGCTCAGGGCAGACCTCATTGCTGTCTACAGCTACCTGAAGGGAAGTTGTAAGCAGGTGGGGTTGGGCTCTTCTGCCAGGCAACCAACAACAGAAGGAGGGGACTCAGTCTCAAGTTGTGCCAGTGGAGGTCTAGGCTGGATGTTAGGAGGAAGTTCTTGCCAGAGAGAGTGATTGGCATTGGAATGGGCTGCCCAGGGAGGTGGTGGAGTCACCATCCCTGGAGGTGTTCAAGCAAAGCCTGGCTGGGGCACTTAGTGCCATGGTCTGGTTGATTGGATAGAGCTGGGTGCTAGGTTGGACTGGGTGATCGTGGAGGTCTCTTCCAACCGGAGTGATTCTATGATAACAAGTGAATGAACTGGGGAGGAGTTGGCTGGAGGACACCACTGCTCAGAAAGTGACTGAGCATTGGCTGCTGCATGATTAGCAATTGCACTGTGCCTCACTTGTGTATATTTAAATTCCTTAACTATTCTTGTGTTATGATGATATTTTTCCTGTTCCATCCTGTTTAACTGTTTATCTCATCCCACAAATGTTACCTTTTTTTTTTCTTCAATATTCTTCTTCATCCCACTGGGTACAGGAGCAGCTCTGTGGTGCTTAGCTGCAGTCCAGGTTCAAACCATGGCAATGGTCTCTGTGGAGTTTTGTTCATTGTACCCACAGCAGAAAATGTTTAGACCAGACATATTCATTTCATTTCAGTTTTTTTTTTTTTTCATTTCACCAAAAAAAAATTAAAAAAAAAAAGAAAAGAAGAAATGTTTTTAATGGTTTTTAATGCTTTTCTTTCAGTAGTTTTCTGGAACCATCCATTTAGGGAAAAAAAGAGCAGAACACTTCATTTCTCATTATTTAATATTGTATTTTATATAAAATACCAGAGGCTTTATTAAACTGAATCCTTTTATTGTGCTTTTTATAATGAGAAAAGTTTATTAGAGAACACAGGGTCATAAAGCCTTTTCCTATAAACATCATGATTTATTTGGGCTTCAGTCTACTCTTTCAACTCCTTCAAACACTATCATCTCCATCACTCATTGCCAACCTGCCTACCAATCTATCCTGTTTCTCTTGTAGACCTCCTTGTGCCCTACTTTCTGGTTTACTCTAACTTTTTCCTCTGACACAGAAGCTTCAGCTTTCTCAAGGCTAGAAAGGGTCCATTTGTGGGGTCTATGCAGCCCTTTTCTTTACCATAATGAGAAGAATTCCAAACCTATGCAGGGAAAAAAAAAATTCCATGTCTCCTTTGCCATAGTTGCCAGAGCTGAAGTCAGTGATGTTCAGAAAAGTGCTGCCTTGTCAACCTGTGTGTTTATTGCTCTGACCTGCTTCTGTGGCCCAGGGGGAACTCATGGGCAGAGGAAGTAAGCTGCTTTTGGTGGGCTGTGAAAACAATTTGCTGCTGGAGTTAGGCCTGCTGGTACCCCATGGCAATGCATGAGGATGAGTGCACAGTGTGGCCCTCGTGGACTGATTGTAACTAAACAGTCCTGTTGCATGAATTTATAGCCCAACAACTAATAACACTGCCTTCCATCTACAGAGTGAATATAACCTTCCCAATCCATCTGTGGTCAAGAACTGCAGCATTCTGCTGCTTCTGTTGTTCTTTGTGTTCCTTGAAATTCAGCTGAATTCCAAGTTGGATCTTGACAGTTAGTGGAAACCTGGTCATGACACTGTCTTCATGGATTTTGGTCAGCACAATTTTGGTGGAGTGCTTAAGAAGTTATGTAATTTAAAAAGAATGGGTCTGAAGCAAAGATGGCTTAGGTCTACTGCCCAGCAAATCACCACAGTTGTGTACACAGAATTCTGTCACTTAATTGACCTCTCCGTAGGCCTGAAAGACCTGTGCCTGTACAATCTGTTTTCCTCTCCTCTTATCATTGATACAGCCTGTATCCATCAGAAAAATACTGTACACATACCCTGTTCCTGCACTATTTAAAGGAGAATTACATTGTTCCATATTTCAAAACCTCCTTTGGCAACTGACTTAATAATTGATTGAAACTGGCAAATTGACAGTGTGGGAAGAGACTCAAGCATTGCATCATTTGGATCTGGATTAGTTCCTGACTCTGTGAGATATTTCTGTTGTGGGCAACAGGCACTGTGGGCAACAGGCACTCAATTGAGACTACCTGCCCATTTTTGGAGCTGCCTATCACTTGAAATTCTCAGAACAGCTGCAGCTAGGTGTGAATTCATGGTGAAGAACTGCTGTACAAGTGCAGTGCTGAATGAATTCTGTGTGCTTTTAAGGGAAAAAATACTGTTACTGGAACCTCCAAAACCCATCATCAGACCTTAAAGGCTAAAAATGGAAATGTGAGAGGAGTCAAACCAGAGAAGCAATGAAGGAATCATAGGATGGTAAGGTTGGAAGGGACCTCAAGGATCATCTAGTTCCAACCCTCGACCATAGGCAGTGACACCTCCCACGAGTAAGAAAGTCTGAAGTTGTTTTTAAGACTAGTTCTAATCATTTTTAATTGGTTATCAAAAAAGAGAAAGTTTAAATGGTGAAGTGATGGAAAATAATGGCAACAAATCTAAAAACTTGAAGTGAATTGGTTTTCAGAATGTCTAGAAGCTTTTCTAATGACGCTGCATAAGTAAGACTTCATTATAGAATCATAGA